>MU225468.1:302512-314339 GCA_018584345.1 Thuja plicata | reverse complement strand
GAACAATATGAAATCTCCTTTCATGATGAATGTGGGATTAATGGATTTGAAGTTTTTGAAGATTCCTGTACATTTTCATCCAAAATATGGGGGCACCACCACACACTAAGTCTCCAGCCAAGAGGCCCACCAAATGGCCTCTTGGTTCTTTTACTTATTTCATATATGATGCCCTTTAGTATGTAAATACTAAAATTTGACCATGCACATGCAATGTGGGATTAATGTTCTTTGTGATTGTTATGGGAAGTTTAGACATTGCTGCACATAGTCGACTATATCTCGAGAACCAAGAATAATGTCAAAGATCACTCCGATGAGAATCTGAAGAATTAGGTTTTCGACAACATATCTGAAATTGAGCCTGATCCAACGACGAAATTGAAAGTTATGCCCCCCGTAATATGACTGTTTTTTATCTCCTGCAAATTCGTGTTTGCAAAAACTTTATTCAATCTTTCCCAAATAACTTCCACTGCCTTCTTCTCCATTTTATATGCAGCCCATGAATGGTATTAAAAAAAACAATTAACATGCCTTATTTATGGTTCCACATTTTGCTATGCTGGTTTCTCCTTCAATCAACTATGGCTGCTTGCTTATTGGTTTTAAATGCTTTGTTAAAACTTCACTCCCTTCAGACAACTTGCGCACATGCTTGTTGTGTTATTTATTATTTGTTGTCTTCACCAGTTGTATTCATGCTTTCAACACATCCACTCTTCGAATGGAAGCTTGCAAAAAGACTCATGATTTTCCAATTTGTGTCAATCACAAACTATCAATTACCATTAAAACTTGTTCCGAGAACTTGTGAAAGAATGCTTCCAGAACTTCAAACTATGCTCAATGAGAAGTAGGCCTCTGGAATTCTCGGTGGGTGCTCATATAATGGTAAATTCACCTTTCCATAGAGCTATTTATGTGTATAGAGATAACTTTTACACCTCTACAAACTGATCACACTAATAACAATTAGCCTCTGGAACTAGCTTCAAAAACTAACGAAAACAAGTAACCTAAGAGCGGCGTTGGGCACATAGATTCCATGGCTAACATTCTTCCATACTTCCAAGTGACATCTGATGAAAGTAAATAGGTCAAAAGATTTTAATCATCCAAGTCACCTCTTCAGGATAATTTTGCAAATTACCCTGTCAAATAATAATGAAATGCATTTGGTTCCGACTTTGAAAACAAGCCAAGAGACCTCCTGGGAACTCGAGCCTCTGGATACTGAAAGTATGTGATATGGAGAATATAGATCTAGAAGGGAGGCTCTTAACAATCATCCAGACACATTTTTTGTCCCCTCGAAACTAGCCACTTGAAGATGCAGAAAACAGAAAACATGAGGAATACCGATTTCTGCAAATGGAAAGAAACTTGGAAAGTGTGCAAACAAACTCCTCAGTATCTGAAACCTTGAAAAATTGAAGAAAATTTGGTCTATATTTTAGGGAAACCATTTTCCTAATGTGACCAATCACATTATTCAAGATATAACCTCACAAACAGGGCCTCTGACCAAACTGTGCAATTGATCTGCATCAAATTGTTAGAAACTGCAAACGGAATCAGATTGGCAAACTGGGAAAATGGATTCATCATGACCTGAAAATCATCAGTATAGCTCATTTCCATGCCTAGAATATAGGGTAACTTTCAATTATCCATTTCACTCAACTGGGTGTGAAATTTTAAGACCTCAGATTAGGTCATTCAGAAATCTGCATTTGACAGTTTGGCACACTGATAGAAACTACAAATGGAATGGGCTTAGCAACTTGACCAAATAGACTTGTCACAACTTGAAGGAAGAAATTCAAGAATTATTTGACCTCTATAATGGAGTACAAGAAGAATTTTTTCAATTAGGTCACTAGGTCAAAAGTTACAGTCAGTCAAACAGGGCTACTCAGAATTCTGATCAATTACACAATGCATGACAACAGTAAACTACCAACTTTGAGGTGTTTGAAACCTAGTCAAAACATATTGAAATGACTTGGGATTTGAAATATAAGTTCTTTGATATGAATACTAAACATCCCCAAAGTGGAAGTTCATGAAACATTTCTGGGTGCAAGATATTCAAAGGCAAACTAGGCCTATTACAACAGATTGACACTTGGCACAAATGCAGATTTTGACAAGTGCTCAAAACAAGACATCACGAAATAACTCAAAACTTGAAATTAACGAACTGGGATGTCTTCAAATGCCTAAAAAAGAGTAATGAGTACTTGACATGCATGGTAGACCTCAGAATTTCATCAAGGCAAATAGGCACAAAAATGATCATAGGGCTTCAGATTGCAAAATTTTAACATGGTACTTCAAAACCCTTACTGCGTTTTTCAGTCCCAACACATGTAATGGATGTAATTGTCGAATATATACGTTATAGGCTATTTTGATTTTAAATTTGCATGAAAAGATGGGTAAATGTCTGTTAACACACTATAGAAGGACAATTTATATGTTTGCCAAATTATTATGATGTAATCTGTTTATTATCAATACAAAAACCCTTACCGATAAATTTTTTTAATTTAAAATAGAAAATTAAATATAGATTGTAGGATTGTTGTATTTTTTTAATTATATATGTTTGTTGGCTAAACTAATAAAAAAATTGAATGTATTAGATAGATTAACATTCTTGTAGACATAAACTAATAAATATGTAAATTAAATATAAATAAATTTGATATTTATTTAGATTTTAATGATGGGGTACACTATTAAAAATATGCAATTAAATGATTTGTCAATGTTTTAGATTTTTTTTATAGATTAGACAAAGATCTTGGATTTTGAAAATTGGCTCTCTATCACTCTAAATCTTGTGTGTGGATATGAACTTGTGTGATTTTGATTTGTTAAAATGTAGATTGTCAAATCTCTCCACAATTTTGGCATTTTGTGGAGAAGGGAATTCCTCACCCTTAAGATTGATGGAATCTTAGGGGACGAACTAGCCCAACGCCACCTGACTTCTACTAGCATTCTAGTGAGTTAGGGTGATCGAGGATACTAATAGACTAAATAGAATTAATAATTAAAATAAATGTGATGCGAAATAAAGAAGTTGAATCAACTAAGCTATGCAAACAGATAAAAGTATTTTTATTATTGGAAATAGAAAAGTTGATTGCCAACATTAATTGTCTAGCTCTGTGAGCTCACTATCCTAAACGTCGACGCGGGTCTACGACTGCAACATGGATTCAATACGACAATGTCGAGCATGTACGTCCTATGCAAACAAGGTATAGAGAACAAAGAAAAATAATCAAAACACTAATCTAACTAAGAAGAAAATGAGAGTACACTAATAATAGAAAATAAAGAACACAACTATGGTATAGAAAATATTGAAATAAGGGATTGAAAAAGCTTACAACAAAGGAGGTAGAAGAATCCCAAGATATGATAGTCCTCAAAAATTTGTACAGAAGCAAGAAAGGGAAAATGTTGGGGATGTTTGGAATCTTGCCTTAGTCAAGTCCCTATTCTTGTGTTTTAACCTCCACATCAACCAGATAGATAAAAAAATATACAATGATAAATAACCAAAAAATGATAGACAAATGATGATGATGATAATAATAATAATAATAATAATAATAACAAGACTATGAACAAGATAATATATGATATGCTAGAACAAAATGAAATGGCATGAGATGAGAAAAATCCCCTTTGAAACCACCAAATCAAAGCTTAGTAGAATAAAGGTGAGATGAAAATGAAGGTGTTGAAGTTGCAATGTTATAAATGTCAAGAATGTGTTGAAGAGTTTCCCAAGAAGCCAAGAAGTGATACCCAAGTGCAAGAAGAAGCTCAAAAAATCATGAAGGAGTTGTGTGATTTCTAAGAGAGATCCATGAAAATGTCCAAGAAGACCAAATAAAGTTCCAAACTAAAGTTTTAAACAAGTTCAACCATTCTCAACGCTAGTGGGTAGTGGTAAGAGGCATTATATTGTAGAGGTGGTAGTTATAATGTCTTAACAGAAACCTACACATTTATAGATTTACAAAATAAATATGTGTCATGCAAATATCTCTGTGGTGTGCACACATCCTAAGACAAATAGGTTGAATGGTCAAGAATCTGAATGGGAAAGTGACAAAGCATGTTTTGTTTTTTCAGCTAAGGTAGAGGAATCATGTAATGAAGAATTATATATGGTGTAATTTATGATACTACATTTTTCCCCCACTTTAGCAAGCATATCATAATTGAAGATGCAAGCTAAAGTAGAGAAAACTTCCCTGGGGGTCTTTCATCCATGTGGGGTTTCCCCCCAAGAGAAAGCCCCAAATTGTCCCAGGACTACAGTCAAGCATGCCAAATAAAAGAGAAAGATAATGATAGAGATAGAGAGTACTAATAGTACATTACATGCCCCGTAGAAAATTATGTTGTGCTAGATAGTTATACGATAATGCAATTTTGAATACACTGATGCGATCAACAAAAGCTAGGTAACTGTATGATAAGGTGAGTTTAGGTTGTATTGATATGAGTAGAAAAGACTATATAGTCATATGATAAGGCAGCTTTGATTGTTGGTCAAGTAACAAAGGCTAGATATTTGTACGATAGGGCAAGAGATTTGACAACACTGGTACGAGTAGTAGTGTTAGATGGTCATATGATAGGGAAAAGATACATCAGTATGGGTAGAAAATCTATATGGTCATACAATAAGTCAAAAATATATGATAGATCAATGGATTAACCCCCATGAAGGCAAACAAATATATCCAAAAAAAAATATTTTTTAGAAAAACCTATAATATAGAGACAATAAGACAATATAAAATACCATAGCCCCCATTAGAATAGATTGTGTTGCTCAAAGGGGAACACAAGACATTCTAAGGAGAAAAAGAAACATTGTGGCATGTCAATATAACTAGATGTTTCCATGGAATATCACCCCACTGCAAGTGGCACATGATATCCACAACATCCAGACAAGCAAGTAGAGACAAGGGAATCTGGTTATTTGTTGTCAGAACCCATAAGAGTAAAAAGATATATGACATAAAATTTATTATGAGTATTTCATCAAGTTTGAGGTGTACAAATTTGAAGAATAGCATGTGAAGACAAATAAAAATAAAAATTTGGATCAACATGGAAGGATGGCCTAAATTTCCCCAATACTTTGCATCATCCCCAAATGTCAAATTTCAATGCATGAAAAATAGAAGAACAAGATAACAAATAGAAGAAGTTTACAACATATCACACTCTATCTCCAAGTACCAATGGAGTACAAGGGTCCTACAAAGGGGCACAACATTCAAAGGGAAGTATGAAGAAATACAGACAAACATGATCTAATCTACAAATATATAAGTATGAATAACCTGGTAGATCATCCACCAACAGATCACCATCCTCCCAATCTTGATCATATGGGGAGGGACATCAAGACTATAGTGGTATGACTACTACAATAACCCCAGACACCTCATCAATGGCTAAAGCCAAGGATGAAGTCACTTTGACATTCTTATCATTAGCTCAATCGAGGCAAGAGTGAGTTATCATGTGAAAATTCTTGTCAGTGATAAAATTTCTTGAAGTGAGTTGAACATGCATGCCTCACAGGATGCATAAGTGACTCAACCTAAGGCAAAGTTGAATAAAATGTACCACTGACCTTGAAAAAAGGGGCGGTGACAAAATCAAGAGAAGTCAAACCTTGCTTCATTGCAAGAACAAAAACAAAAGAGGGTTCACCAAAGAAGTCTTGCAACTATGAAACTTGGGCACGAGCCCCTGCTCAACAATTTTTAACTAGCATAATAGGTGGGATTTAACTGTTGTTCTTTAATTTTACTTAAAGAATGTAACAATCTCTATGGTAATTTTAGTGATAGGGGGACTAATTGTGTATCCCTAAACAACCTCCAATATTTTAGAAGTTGGCTCTTTGATCATTGTTCTTCTTCATGGGGAATAGGGAAGAAGAAAATAAATCTACGACAAAAAAACTACAACTTAAATTGTTGAATACTTCACTCCATTACAAGCATAATTCAAAAGATACATAGTAAATTATAAAAAGAGTCACAAACATGATTTTATAACTCACTAAATTGATTAATAATGGAAAAAGTTAAACTTAAGAAACATAGTTCACTTCCTTAATAAATAATTAGTATAACCATAAAGATGTTACAAAATAGCATGTTGCATATGAAAAGGTCTAAAACATAGTTAATACATCAACACTTATTTTCATATGCAACATGCTATATTGTAACATCTTTATGGTCATACTCATTATCTATTAAGGAAGTGAACTATGTTTCTTAAGTTTAGCTTTTGCTATTATTAATTGATTTAGTGAGTTATAAAATCACGTCTCTGACTCTTTTTATAATTTACTATGTATCTTTTGCACTACGCTTGTAAAAATAAAGTGAGTGAAGTATTCAACAATTTAGGTTGTGGTGTTTCACCTTAGTATATTTATTTTTAGTATTTTCTTCTTCTCCTATTCCCTATGAAGAACAACAACAATTGAAGAGTTGGATTCTAAAATCTTAGAGATCATTTGGGGATACGTAATTGTTTCCCTATCCCTAAACTTCCTAGAAAGGTTGATACCTTATTTAAGTAAAATTCAAGATCAAGAGTTAACTCCCACCTATTATGCTAGAGTTCAAAAAAATTCTTAAAGGATGGATGTGATACCATTCAATCCACTATAATGGGACTAAGGACCATGGGAAAACTTGAGTGATGGTCTAAAGATGGTGCAGGATAGGTTGGTATGACCACTCTTGACACTACTTGTATATGCAATAAGTTTATGGGTTCAGGGAATGTAGGGATATCAAGAAGTGAGGTGATTAAAAGATATTTATGGGAAGGGGAAATGAATGTTTGGACTCTCTTAGCTCAAGGTTGAGTGATCACCCCATAGTAGCAAGAAGCAAAGAAAAGGATGTGACTAGATGAGAGATAGATGCAACAAGAGCTGAAACAAGACTAATAAACACAAGAATTGAGGATTTATTTTGTGCCTTCATGGAGGACTCAAATTATAGTGTCATATCCCACTGGTAACACTTACACTCACACACAAGTTGGTTCCAATGAATTTCTAGACCAAGATGAGAAATTTGTGGAGACTCGGTGACATTCTACTCCATGAGAATGATCGTCAATAATGTTACCAACAAGGAAGATGGTCTTATCGATGAAGTAGGAAGTGAAGTAAATGGGGTAGCTGTGAGCTCAACCATGAGTGCACTTTCTCTTTTCACCTTGTGAGTAATAGCAGGAACATAGGTTTCCATCAAAGGTATAGGATGAGGTGCCAAAGGAGATGGAGAAGCTTGCGGTGATCTCTAACCCTTATTGTAAATAGTAGGGCAAGAGATGTCTACTATGATTTGCAGTATGAAAGGAAGGTAGACATTAGACTTGAGCAGTATGGGTGCCTTTCCATTGTTTGTACTAGACATAGACATTGGAATAGAAGATATTGTTGGAATACACCAGACCACTAAGAGGGAGGGCGAATTAGTGGTTGATAAAACTCAATTTACTAAATAGATAATTGCTTAAATTCAATGATACAAAATATATATCATATATGAACTTAAGAATAACAACATTAAGACATGTATCGATTCACAAAATATTTGAATCACATATGCACATCTCATAACACCAGTGTTTGAGTGGAAGAACCTTAAAGGGTGAAAAACCACTATGAAAATGATCTATATTAAGCCTCACTAGTAATCTCATTGATTATAGTTTCAGGGCACCAACCCTTGGAGCACCAACTTCATTCAATACCTCATTGGTAATTGTATAATAAGAAAGATGATCGATAAGGGTGTAGACCCTATGGAAAGACATATTGTCAATTAGTGCAAAAACACTTAAGACATTCTAAGTCACTCGAGTGATAGTATGACTCAAGTGACAGTTATGAGGCCGACATAGTATATATTGTTATATATTATTTTGTAATTGGAAGTATACTTGCAGTGTTGTATATTTGTATATGATATATATGTAAGATAACTTGTTTAATCAAGTGTGTGAAAGTTGTAAGTAGAGAGTGAAAAGTTTTGTAAGATGAATATATGTGCAGAAGACATGCGAAAGCAGATTAACTAAGTGCAAAAGTATTTTGGACAACAGAGACTCATCTATCACTATCAGGTGATCAGTTATATTCAAAGGATCATTATCAAAAATTACAGTTGCACAAAGCATATCAACAGTTGATTCATTCTCATAGGTGGATCAACAAAATCCTTTAACAAGGTGGACCTAACAGTCCTTTCTCTAAATCTCTTAACATAGTTGCACTACATTTTGTATTGTAATAAATCCTTTAACAAGGTGGACCTAACAAGTCCTTTGTTTACTCCTAACAGGGAAGACCATCAAAAGTGGTTGTTTTAAGCTTTAACTAGATAAATTTATTACTGTAGTACTAAATCTTGTGGGTATCATCCCCACCCCAGTTTTACTTTCTTTGGAAGGTTTCTAGGTAACCAAATATTGTGTTATGAGTTATGTGTTCTTTACTTTCAGTTATATGCATGTTAATCATTCAAGTTAATTATGGATTAAGATTTATTGGTTCCTAATTCACCCCCCCCCTCTCAGTCACTAGGCACACTATATATTTCCAACAATTGGTATCAGAGTTGTGGTTCTCTTATCAGAAGTTTGACAGCTTGAGAAAAGATCATAAAGGATGGAAACATATTGACTAGAGAAAGCCATTGAGAATGAGAAGTTAGATCTTAATGTAGCCATGGAACTAGCAGTATAGTTGAATGACAAGAACTATATAGGAGAAAGTATTGAAGAAATATGCAAAGAAAGAAGTTTAGAAGAAGCTGTTGCAGCCATTGAAGACCTACTTGCAAAGAATCTCAACTTACATGAAGAAATAAAGAAAATAAAAAAAGAACAAGAAATCAATTCAATCAGGATATGTGAATTCATAGAACAAAAGAGTAAAGCAAAAGATGAAAAGAATACATCACAAGAAGAAAAAATATTGCTGAGTATAAGGCTAGAAGAAAAAGATAATGAAATCCATCACTTGTCTATTCAGCAAACTGATTTGGTAAATCAACTCAATAATGCAAAACAAGAAGTTATCAATTTGAGGACGGATAATGACAGACTGCAGACTAGACTCAATACTGAAAAGCAAGAAAATGAGAATGTAAATATTTCATAAATAAGCATAGATCAGACAATAGAATTCATACATAATGGACAAACTGGATTAGGTTATACTGAACAAGGTGAAACTTCTCAACAAGGAGCAAAGAGGAACAACAAGCCTTCATGCAATCACTGTGGCAAGTTAGGACACATCTCAAACAAATGTTGGAGCAATGGAAAGTCAAGACTCAATGGAAAATTTTACAGTTGCAACAAACATGGACATAGAGCAAGTGAATGCAAAGAGAAAACCAAGTTTGAAGGGAAATGCTACAAGTGTAACAAACAAGGTCACAAATCCTCCGAGTGCAAAACAAAGAACTGGAATCCTACTGAACAATTGGCTAAAGAAATTTTTGGTTGGGATTACAACACATGGTACAGGTGTTATCATTGTGGTGAATATGGACACATTGGTGTAAACTATGTAAAGACTCATTTCAGAAAAAAGAGATCCTACCAAGAGATGCTATGTATGCAAGCAACTCAGACATCTAAGCAGAAACTGTATGAACAGAGAAAATATTGATACTAGCTTTGAGAATGGGAAAGATAAAGTCTCTGAAATTAGAACACAGATGAGCAAGCAATGGGTAAGAAATTCTTCTAAAAATTTAGACCAAATAAATGAAGGATCTACTGACACCCAGAACAACGAATTGGGTGGATCTACCATTACAGGATAAATTCAAGGAGATGACTGGAACTGTGTTATTCAAGATGTAATACACTAGTTCCAGATGAGATAATAGTCTAAATCTACATATTGATGCATATAGGACATATTATAAGTACTACCCAATTCAGATCACAAGTTACACCTGAGCCACTCTAGTTTACCCAAGCTGAGTCGGGCCATACTGGTAATTGTGAAGAATAGCTACACCTGAGCTTCCGATTAAATCTTGGTTACTCCCAAGCTATGCCAACTACTCAGTATGGAGCATTTAATATTTTACCCTAACGATTAAAAATCTTATAAATAAAGAGTTAAGAAGGTCATTATGCACAAAGCGTTCGATTCACAGAGCATTCAAAGCACTTGGAGACATAGAGAAAGCTTGTACTCTAGAGAAAAGTCTGAGAAATTTGTCCAAACAATATATGGCATCCACTTCCAGTAGCAAAGCAAAATAGGGTTCAGAGATGTTGGCGAGGAATACAATTTGTGATCCTCCCGTGTTCAAATTGTATCCTGCAATTGCTGAAGAAGTAGACCTGATAGGAGCTCACTCTTTAATTCCTCCGAGGGTACTATTGGTAAATGATATTCATAGTTTTTATCACTGCAAGCTATAGGAACTTGGAGATGCGGAAATGAACCAAGCATTTGATGCATTATGTGAGGACGGGAACTTGAAGCCCAAGCACAAACACATTGAGACCAAGGGTTTAACGCACATCATGCATATGCCAAAGAACTTCCAGGTGAAATGGGTTAGGTATGTTCTTAATCGTGTTCATAACATGCAGATATGGTTGGATAAACCAGTAGAGATTACAAAGCATATGATACATCGTATCACTGGATTTCCCATGCTTGACAAACCTAAGGCCACCAAACCCTAAACATGGATGATTTGGGAAAAGTGACTCTTGCCGAGTGGGACGATAGAGGAGTGATATTGAATAGAGTAACTGATAATGAGTTAAAGTTTGGCATCCATGTAATAGCTCACAAAATATACTACTCCAACCGACCCAACAGTGTTCCATGTGAAGCTGTTGACCTAGCCTACAAAGTTGTAAAGAAGAACATGGTATTTGATCTTGCAGAACTTCAACTCATCCAATTGGGCAAGAATATGGAGAGCATCCGGGTATCAAAGACTAATTCTTGTAAGTTTGGTTCACTCTTGATCTATATACTATTTTATGTTGAAAACTTCTTTCCTTCTAAGGGTAGAGTAGTATGGAAGAAGGATAGGCCAGTCATACACTAGATCAATGACTATATAGCAGAACTAGGAGATAATTTTGATAGTATCATGGACTGGTACTTTGAAAACTTCAAAAAAAGAATGCAGAGTAGATATAGAATCCCCAAGAAACTAGTAGAGGACTATAAAGATGATATCTATTTCCTAGTTGACTGTGACAAGGTCTATATTCAAGCAGTAAGACCTAGGATTGCATGGGTGAAGCCTCTCTCTTATGAAGTCAATATAGACGATACTAAGAATATCATAGAAGCTCTTTTTAATGAACCTGTTAATCCAAAGGCACCTTACTTTGGAACATATGAGGAAGAAAAAGTTAGGATTTCCATAGAAATTGAAATTCCTAAAATATTGAAAAGAGGAGAGAAAGGGATAAACAAATTTCAGAAAAAGTATGGCAAGACCTTGGACTCCCCTGCCACCACTTGTTGGAATTATATTGGAATGATGTACTGAGAGGGGAGGGGTGAATCAGTACCTCTAAAACTTTTCTTGGTTAGCCCATTAACCCTTAATCATCAGTTTGTGAATTATCTTATCTAACTGTTCATCTTTCTTTATGCATATGCAATCATATCATAAGTTCTTTAGTATGTAACCATAACATAAACATTCATGAAAATAGATAACACATGACACAAGATATG
>MU225468.1:283376-295105 GCA_018584345.1 Thuja plicata | reverse complement strand
TATTACAGTGGAGACCTGTTAAGATCTACTTCATTTGAAGCTTTAGCAACACTGTTAAGTGTGCACTCTGTTAAGAGATTTGTAAAGAACTATTAAGTCCACCTTCTACAAAAGGATTTTAGATGTGTTGCACTTGTTAGAATGCAATTACATAAGTCTTTGATCTAATGATGTATGCAATCTTTAATTACTGATAACAGATCCTATTAAGCTTCATACATATAATTAATCATCCTTCCATGATTGAATAATACCTTTATCTACTCATCGATAGCCTCTGTGTGTTCTTGACAACTGATGTATTTTGTTTCTGAACTTTGCATGAATTCTGCCTTCTACTCCTTAGATGCTCTTCATGGCTATCAAAAAAACTGAATTCATAACTCACAATTGAGTTTGAACATCTATTTATACTAAATTAGGCTCAATTATTGATTCATGCATTGCAAGTTAACTCTAGATCCAAGGTTTACAACTTGACCTTGATCTTTAGTTAGATATGTTTTAGATCCGTTAGGATGCTTTAAAACATTTACATAAAGCTTTCTTGACCCTCGAGTTATGATTTAAAACAAATAAAAACTCTATAAATAGAATTACATTGCTTTATCCGTCGTGTAAAAATCAGATCCATAATTTGCGGGTTCTTTAACTGACTGTCGGTTCTGACGGTCGGTTTTCTTGGTCGTCGGTGTTCCTTTCTTGAACTTGTCGTCGGGTATACCTTTTCTGTTCCTGTCGGGTTAGTTCTCAAAAATGTGTCACTGGTAATGCTTGTAGTCACCGGTGATGCTTGTCGATTCTATACTTAGCATTTTTCTTGACCTTTGTGTTCTGTCAGGTATGCTTGTTGTTCGCCGGTAATGCTTGTAATCTGTCGGTGATGCTTGTAGTCTAGCGATAATGCTTTAGTCTGCCAGTGATCTCTGTCAATGTTTTTCACTAAGTGTACTAATGGAAAAGATAATGTCATCACCATTGAAGGGGAAGATATAGAAACAAAGGCTATCCAATTAGAGGAATAAACTAAAGTTGAACCTCCTCCTCAGAAGAGGAAGGTGTAATGCCCCACCACGGAACCCAGGAGAACTTAACCTAAACATGACACTAAGTTCACGAAATATTTTTTTAAAAAATGTTTACAAACAATAATGATAACAATGTGGAAGCAACATAATGAAGTACATGACATACATGAAATACAACTCATACATGATTGACACTTCTTAAGGGTTCCTTGACGTAGAATTACTTAAGCATAATAATCTACGAATAACAAATGTAAAGAACTGACATAAAGGTTACATAATCTAAATCCAAAATCATACATCTCATAATAAAATATTACATATACATCTGATACCATAAGGTATACTACCTAATCAACATCCACTGCACAAGTCACAGGGTATGTAATAATACATAATAACCAATACAATACATCCTCCAAGGATGATAACTAATATATACATATGGTACAAATACTCAACTCAAGTAACTGATCAAGTCTCCAAAAGACTATGAAGGTGAAACTGCAATAAGGGACATCCAAGCATGAAGAAGAATCTGTCAGAATCTCAATGGTAATAAGAATCACTACCACCCGACCACGTGGAACCAAAGGTCCACTCCTACCGTGCTGAGGAGATAGTAACAGGCCCATCACACGGGGGTATACAACAAGAATGCAAACAAGGTACACATGAACTCATACTCCAATGCAAAGGAAGATCCTAGAAGGAAACTAAACCATAACAAGGAACACTAAATAACACCAGAGGTAACTGACACACATAGGATAACCTAAGCTGTATATAGGAAGGTGTCATCATGTACGTCGCATCCTTGAGTTTTGTCCTAGTAATCCCTTAATGAATTCTGACACCCAAGTGACTATACACGACATCAATGACCTTTCATATAGACAAGATCACTAATGATGCCTGAACCCGCACCTCGAAAGGGGGCAAGCATCAACTCATCCTCCATCTTAGCCTATATTAGTGCTCAAGCATGGGTGAGGCCTTAATCTTATTAGTTTAATACTAGGTTAGCCTAATTAGATTAATTATGTTATCACTTGTTACCACTACTTACAATAAGCGATCCTAGCAGCCACTTGCGGGCTCCAACACTTATTGCAAGCCACCTCCTATCATACAACTAGGTAACCTACCCTAGGTTCACAAAAGAGTATCATAAAGGTACATCACAAATCAATCGCATCCTGTCCATTCAGGTGTACATAGGTTCTCAATAACCACAAAACCTATACATCATATCTAAATTAGGTTGGGTTTAGGAAATCAGGACCATGACATACTCATATAATCACAACTAACATCATAATAACATCATACAGAAAGTACAATCCTGAAACCTCTAGATTTAAGTCCTAGAGTCATCTAACCCAACAAATACCCGAAACATGATTACATAGAAGAATATACAAATCATTTAATCAGGCACTCAAAACACATCATGGTCAATTTAGGGTAATGACATGAACACACATGTCATAAAGTAACATAAATGATAAACACTCCCCCTCGGCCTCTGTATACATCCTAGGTCAACTAATGCCCCCATAATGCACTTATAAGCAAAAGAGATTCATACAGATGAATAGAAATAAAAACATCCTAAAGGACTGAAAAAAATGAACTATAAGCATTTAATCATTCATAGATAGCTCATACATAAACTCCATCTAATCAATAACTCAATCTGGAATAATTAAGGTAATTTGCATTAACTCCGTTCAGAACTACCTCTAGAACTTAAGTAAACTAACCAAAACACATTCATTAATTATCTCAAATTAATTGTCTGAGCCTAACGTCTCAAATCATTTTAGATTACAATCCACATTGATTAATTTCAATTAAATAATCACGTATTTAATTAAAATCAACAATAATGTCTCTATTAATTAAAAATAATATTCACATATTAATCAAAAGTTAATAATACACATATTTGCAACCAAATATCTTATTAAATAACCATATTATAAAATTAATATAATATGAACCATCCATATTATAAATTAATTTGTGATTATATTTTAAAATATAACATAAATTAATTAATAAAACAAATTAAAAATACCAAACAAACATTAATTAATTTTAATATCAATAAAAATCTAATTAAAAAAAAGAAAACAAATTTCAAAACAATTTTAAATACACCAATTTATATGTGTTTCGGGGGTGGGGGTCTCGGCCCCACCCCACCCACGTCACCCTTGTGGGTACCGTGGCCCAAGGCCTGCGGGCCCACTGGGCAGTGGGTACACAGGTCCTTGGACCTGCGGCCCACAGTACGTGGTACTGCATGCAACAGGGGGTGCGGTGGCCCCCGCCACCCACTCCCCATTAACTTTTAATTTTGTTTTTTTAATAAAAAATTGCTTTATAAAAATTAAACTATGTAAAATAAATAAAATGATACCCTTTTTAATTAATCCCTTTTTTTTGTTTTTTTTTGGTTTATTTCCGAAAACGGAAAATAACCATTATATATATTTTTTTGTCTTTTTCTGAGCTTTTAAATTTGACTAGTGTAATTATTTTTAACTCTGTATTTTTTTAACAGAGAGCTTATTTTTTTTAAACAATAATTTTTCAATAGAGCATTTGCAAGGAGGGTATTTATTTTTCCCTCTACTATAGTTCTAACTATAGAGTAGTTTAATTTTTCATTTTCTAAGAAATCTATAGGGAATTTTTCAACGAAATTTTGACAGCACTTCCGTACTAGGGTAATATATATTTTCCTACAAAAATTAAGGATCTAGGTTTCCAGAAATACCCATTTCAACAATATATTCCACTAGAAACCCTTTATGCCCACCAGCACAGATCTGACATGCAAGCTTGAATAAAACATCAAATTGATCTAAAACATATTTTTCCAATTGAAATCATCAAAAACACAAAATAATCAAGCAAGGAATGACCAAACAAAGGATCCTAGCTTTTTGGGTGCATAGAAGACACGGATCCGAAAACCAGAATTGACATGAACAAGACCCTACCTCAATAACTGTTGAGGAATACACAATGCAAAATCCAAGCAAGGAGAATTCCCAAATTATGCTCCAAAACCAAGCACACACCAAAGCTTCCAAAAATGCTCCCAAAACCCTGTTCTTTTCAAATGAGAGAAGAATCCCCCTAAAAAGGATCCATTTCCCCTAATCAAGCAAACCCTCCTGACAACACATTCAGTTAACTCCTAAAAGGACTCTACCCAAAATTGAAAGAAAATAACAATTAATTAATTAAAATATCTAATTACTTGCACAACTCAACTTTGACTCCTACAATCAAGTTGAGATCTCTTGAATTTGAAAATACCTTTTCAACCAAATCTTGCACATGTAATTAATAAAATATTAATTTAAATATCTTAAATATTTAAAGCACAATAATCCATGCAACTAAATATTTAATTATTTAATTAAGCATAAAAGCATATTTACTCTAATTTTCAATTGAATATTAATATTCAATAATTGCACTTTAATTAACCTTTCAATTAAGCATAGGTATTTAATTTAATTTTCAATTAATTAAATACCCTATATTTAATAATTAATTGCAATAATATTCAATTAAATAAATAACATGATTTAACACCCACATAATCACATCAAGCACCTAAAATCAACCACAAGCAAAAACCAAACATGCACTAGGAAAGGGATACACGAATTCCTGTCAACTACACAAATTTGGTAAGGGTAGTCAAACAGATACTTGTACACTAACTAGGACAATTATGTTTAGGATAGGATTTGGACCTGAAAACTATCTCCCCTCTCTTACCATTGAGATTAATGTGATAGGGCACGCTCACTCATGCCAATTCAGGGAAGACGTAGCCCGATACCTACAAACCTATCATCACAAAGATGAACATACATGCATATATCATATGACAAACAATGGTTGAGACTAGGTTATCGTGTGGATCTCGCCGAAGCAAGTAACTATGACTCTGTCCCATACCATACCCAGTGCATCAAACAGTAATGCAAACCATACAATGATCCATGTGCATATAAATCTAGGGTCAGTATTGTCAGAAAACCATAATCGACATGAAATCCTAACATATACATAAGCATCATTAAATAACCATAAATCACATATACATAAAAGATACAACATGATAATGATGGATCAATAAAATACTAAAAAGTAACGCATGAATATCCTTAAAATCACCTGAAAGAGCTAACACATACATACTATGGTCTAAAAGAGATCAGAAACTGACACAAACAGTTAGACAAAGGGGTAGGTATTACAGAAGGCATCACCAAAATAGAAAAAGGCCCCTACCCCTATACTCACATAGAGAAAGTCTCAAAGAAAACTAAATTTGGGTAAAAATAGTGATGATAAAGAAAAACAAGATGATATTGTGGTTTTCAAGAAACCACCACCTTCACTTGAGCAGAATATTAAGGAATTCAGAGAAGGTAGAGCAATGAGCTCTGTAAAATCACTTAACTACTCTTCTCGATCAAAAGAAGAAAAGAAACAAATTGAAGAAGCAATTGTTGAGAAGATGGCCAAATGGAAATATGATCCTTCCGAGTTCAAGAGTTACATGATTGCAGATTTATTCAAGGTAGTCTCAATCCCCTGGTCAAATGCAGTAGGAATGGAAAAGGATATAAGGGAAGAGACACTCAAGCAAGTTATTCCTGCAATGAAGGGCAAAGAAATCAAGGAAACTCTGAAAAGGTATGAAAATAATCATACACCCAGATTCAGAACATTTCAGATTCTGAAAAAGAACATTGAAGATGTAGTGAAGCAAGCCACATTGGTGTGGAAAACAATCTTTGAGCAGAAAATTGATGATGATAAAACAGAGATCCTGAGTACAGATCAGATGGATGATGCTCTACTCGAGGTCCAAACTATTGAAGAGTTAGATGATGAATAGATAGCAGTTGAGGTAATGACATCATTGCCCCAATATCCAAATCAGAACATCATACCTTCGAGCAAGGACAAGTCTGAAGAACCATTAGACCAAGTAGCAGCCGAGCAACAGGCTCCAATCAATACTAAGACAAGCATGCTTGAGTTATAGAAGGATAAGGTAAATGTCTCTATTGCCAATATTGATTCATCAATTCACATTAGTCCAACAATTAGCACACCATCATCTAATGCAGTAAAGGTCAATGACCTAATGGAACTTAACACTGATAGCAAGGTTGAGGAAAGCAACAACAAGGAACTTATTCCTTCCCCGAGTCCCAAGGTAAAGGGAAAAGAAAATTTAATAAACACTGGTGAGATTGATCTTGATGAAGAGATTGTCATTCCAAACTGGGATCAATCTAATCTTTCTGAAGAGCAAATGGAAATTTTGGGTGAGATATGGATAAAAAGAGATACACAACAAAATCTCAGAAGGGAAAGAAAGAGGAATAAGGTACTCACAGACATCAAAAGCATATTTGTTGATGCTTTACAGATTGAGGTCAATGAGACTGAAACAATATTGGATCAACTTGTTGACATTGTCCAAAAGTTCAATACGGACATAAATGGTCAAGAGAAGATACTAGAGAAGGCTAAGAAGAAATTTGAGAACAAGGTTCTTGAAAATATTGCAAAGAAGATTGCAATTGATCAAGTGCAACTAACAAATACCATCAACACTCTTGAAACCGTTGTAGCCAAAGTGGTAGAATTATTTGTGAAGTTGAGTGACTTTTCCAACTTTACCACTCCGATCAAAGATAAGTTAGCAAAGGTTGACAGTGATATGAAGGAAAGTGCAAAGCTATTAATAGTTGACCCGAGCACCAATTTAACTCACTCCTTAAAAATCAAGTATCTAACAGGACTTCAGGCTAAATTATTGAAAGAAGAAGTAAGAAATAGAGAGTCCCTCACAAAAATACATATCCAACTCCTACCCCACATGGAGACCATGCACAAATGTATTGTACATGCCAAGACACTCATACATGGCAATAACTTCTTTGTTGCTGAAACTATGGTGGAGTTGTCTAGAGAAATTCAAATTGAATTGCAGACATTGAAGACACTACAGGAGAATTGGGACAACACTTTGTCTCAAATTATGAAGGTACATAGTGAATTTCTATCCTACTTTGGGATCACTATGTAATTTTGGAATTTTGTCAAAAATAAGGGGGAAAAGGATATCATTGTATATTATATAGTATACATAGTGCTTATTATATATTATGGAGAAAATATACCTTACAAAACAGTTTTGAAAAATACAAAAACAAAGCAAGTCAGACCCGAGTAGAAGAATAGAGTCAAACCCGAGCAGTCAGTAAGGGGGATATTTTTCAACAGTTGCAGAAATCAATGATAAAGTGTTTTTGTCACTAATGCCAAAGGGGGAGATTGTAGACCCTATGGTAAGACATATTGTCAATTAGTGCCAAAACACTTAAGACATTCTGAGTCACCCGAGTGATAGTATGACTTGAGTGACAGTATGACTCAAGTGACAGTTATGAGGTCGACATAGTATATATTGTTATATAATATTTTTTAATTGAAAGCTGACTTGCAGTGTTGTATATTTTCATATGATATATATGTAAGATAACTTGTTTAATCAAGTGTGTGAAAGTTGTAAGTAGAGAGTGAAAAGTTTTGTAAGATGAATATATGTGTAGAAGACATGCGAAAGTTGATTAACTAAGTGCAAAAGTATTTTGGACAGCAGAGACTCATCTATCACTATCAGGTGATCAGTTATATTCAAAGGATCATTATCAACAATTACAGTTGCACAGAGCATATCAACATCTGATTCTCTCTCACAAGTGGATCAACAAAATCCTTTAACAAGGTGGACCTAACAGTCCTTTCTCTAAATCTCTTAACATAGTTGCACTACATTTTGTATTGTAATAAATCCTTTAACAAGGTGGACCTAACAAGTCCTTTGTATACTCCTAACAGGGTAGACCATCAGAAGTAGTCGTTGTAAGATTTAACCGACTAAATTTATTACTACAGTACTAAATCTTGTGGGTATCATCCCCACCCCAGTTTTACTTTCTTTGGAAGGTTTCTAGGTAACCAAATATTGTGTTATGAGTTTTGTGTTCTTTACTTTTAGTTCTATGCATGTTAATCATTCAAGTTAATTATGGATTAAGTTTTATTGGTTCCTGATTCACCCCCCTCTCAGTCATTGGGCACACTATATATTTGCAACAAAAGGTAGATCATGTTTCATTATTGCACAATCAGAAAGAATATGACCCACTAGGCTCAAGAGGACTTTAGTGTTAAATGAGTGCAATGAGATTGGATGAGTTTATTTAGAGGAATATGATTGGATGGTGCAAGATAGAGGACAAAATAGACAAAAATGACAAGTTGTAGGATATAGAATGTAACAAAAACAAATAGCTTTGTATGATAACCCAAAATAGTGTCCAGAGGCTATAACTAACCTTTTCTTTTAACTTGGTGTTGTTCTAGACAGAAAAATTCATCTAGACTGGCCTATTTTGAGGAACAAGTCATGCAGGTTGACCTGTTCCTTGAATTTTTTACTAAACTCAATTACAAACTGTCCGCGAACACCTGAACTTTCCAAATATGAGTTAGCATGAATGCCACATGTACCTGCACATAGAAAATAAGGAAAATTGTTATGTGGAAAGGGGTTATACTTACTCAAACCTTGGTTTAGAATTAATATTGAAATCAAATTAAATAAATGAAAGCATCTTGTCAAAAAGCAGAGGCTAGATCTAGAAAATGAAGTGTATTATACCTCGACAATGTAAATGCTTCTTTGAATGTGATAAAGTATGTTGATGCAATAACTTTGAATCCACACAAAACAAAAATAAAATCATGAAAGATAAACCCTTACATAATGGATGTTGTAGTTTCCCACAATGCTTGATGGAGAGAGAAAAGGATGACTTGAAGAGTTGAATGCTTGAATAAGTGGGGATGCTTGAATGTATATAGATGGATGCTTATAATATGATATTATTCCTTGATGGTGGACTCCTTTTCTTGTCTTTCAATGAGGGAAAGAAACTTGAATCATGGAGAAGATTTCCTTGAAAATGCCTTAGAGTGCTTGAGATTTTGCTTAAGAATGCATGGATGTAAATTTGTAGGAGAGCCCTTGAATTCTTATGATGTTATATCAAAATGAAGAGAGATAGGTTTCTTTTATACCTCTCACAAAATTTTGGGGCTCCAAAATCAAAGGAAGATGATGAGAATCTAGAAAACCCACTTAATCAACATAAGACGGGCCCCCGATTATAATTTTGGAGATAAAACCAAGGAATAGGTCAGCCTGCGAAACCTATTCCCCCAAAAACTTATGAAATTTGTTCAGGGAGTTGATAATGTAGAGAGAAAGCTAAAAAAATGTAGGTAGTGTAGAGCTAGAGTATCGGAAATCAATTTGGGAGTCCATACATGCTAAAATGGGGCCTAATTGAGCATCTAATTATAGGTTCTTACAATTTAGGATGGTACATTTATCCCCCACTTTAGCGGGAGTATGATTTCACCTCATGCTCACAATAAAGGGAAAAGTTGTAAAGAGATAAGACATCATTAGGTTTAAGGATGCAAGCCCCCAAATGAAGGATATTAACTCAGAAAACCACGTGCAAGGCTACACAAATAAAAAAAAAAGAAAAAAGACAACAAAATACAAAAGAGTTAGTACTATAAAAAAAATCCCAAATCAACTAGTTGAAGAGGCCTTAATCAAGAAAACATCCCAACCACTAGCATCATGTTTAGAAATCTATTTCAAATCAACTAGTTAGTACGAGTTGATTTGAAATAGTTAGTACTATATAAAAAAAAGACAAAAGACAACAAAATACAAAAGAGTTAGTACTATAAAAAAAATCCCAAATCAACTAGTTCAAGAGGCCTTGATCAAGAAAACATCCTAACCACTAGCATCACATTTAGAAATCTATTTCAAAAGTACAAATGGTCTCATGGAAAGGGAAATATAATTTCCAAAGACAAGACAAAACTCCATGATCTAACCCACTAGAAAAACTATGAGAGCATAGAGAAAGAGAGACCATGAATCCAATAGTCTAACAAGTTATGCTATGCTAGGTGATCCATGGGAGATAATAGGATAAAAAAGTAGAAAGGATAACAAGTTGTATTGTGTTGGTTCCACTCATCCTAGAAGATAACTCAATGCAAAGGTGGATTGATGGTCTAGAAATTTGTTATGCTAGTCAAGTCTACCTTGAACAATGCAAAGGAAAAGGTTACATAGTCTAGCAAATTGTGTTATGCTAATTCCACCAATCCCACAAGATAACCAAGGAAACATAATTTCCAATAAAATATGAAAATAATGCATAGGGTGAATTATACTAAGGAAAGCATTGTTTCCTAGGTAATTTTCAAAAGGTGATAATTTATATGTAAAGTATAATCTCTATAGGGATCCATTAGAGGGAATAGTCCTAAGGAAAGAATTGTCTCCTTAGGGATCCATGAGAGGGATAAATCCTAATGAAAGAATAGTCTTCTTAGGGATCCATGAAATGGATCAATCCTAAGGAAAGAATAGTCTCCAAAGGGGTCCACGAGAGAGATCAATCCTAAGGAAAGCATAGTCTCCCTAGGGATCCATGAGAGGGATCAATCCTAAGGAAAGCATAGTCTCCTTATGGATCTATGAGAAGGATAAATCCTAAGGAAAGAATAGTCTCCTTAGGGATCTGTCAGTTCCCAAATCAACAAATTAGAAAGCACTAAAAGGATGTCAAGATTTATCTTTGAAATTTCGAACTGATTTGGCCAACTGACAGAATTCAACCAAGGTGTGGTTGTAATCCTCTTCTCTTTAGAATTTGCAGAACCTGGGTGGGTAAAACCTTTCTCTAATCTCCTTCTAAATTAGAGCTTTTTATAGCAGATTCAATCCAAATATCTTTGACAATTCTTAATTCCAAGGTGGCAAAACTTAGAATCTAAGAACAAGAACTACCTACTACTCTTATTGAATTAATCCTACTTGATTATTCCTCAAGTATACCTCTACTTTAAAAAAATGACTTATCAATTTTAGACATTCCTTACTCCTTTCAATAGATTAAGACCATTCCCTTATCCAATTGGGCACAAAGTCAATCTTGTTAAACCCTTCACGTACTTCTCTGATAGACAATACTCCAAAGGTTGAGAAAAACCATCAATCACCCAATCCTATCAATCTGAATAATTTGAATTTATAATATTAATTTGTGTAGAAGTTGGTCAATCCAACTTCACAGCAACCCAATAACCTCTGTTTGCCAATAACCTGTCACAAGAGAAGAAAAGATAGAGAAGAATATTGCTCTCGAAAATGTGAGAAAAATGCAATAGACAACTAAAAGAAAAGTACAACGCTCAACCTTATAAAGGTGAGGAAGAAACCCTAAAGGCAAAAAAACTAGGTTGCACATTATTAATTAAGAATTAATTAATAATGTGCCTAAGTTAAGCTTAAGCATAGAGTAATAATACTCTAACACCCCCCCTTAAGCTGAACGCAGGGAGAAAGATGACCTAGAAAAACTAAGAAAGCAAGAAATGGGTCCCGACAACAAGGCCTGATCAGGTACCCAGTACAAGGAAATCTCTGTAAACCGGAGACAAAGGAGAAAACCCAGTGGGAAAAACCCCTCTCCAAAAAGAGAT
>MU225468.1:252494-282004 GCA_018584345.1 Thuja plicata | reverse complement strand
ACCACGAAGCTTGGAGAGTATCAGGAAGATACACTCATCATCTAACTTCGTCTTTCCAGCAACCTGTAAGATAGATCGAAGGGACTTGAACTTCATCAGGAAGTCCTCAATGCTAGTGAATGAGTCAAGTGCCAAGGCGGTGAACTCTGCATCTACCTGGATAATCCTGAACCGATCCATGGTGCCAAACAAAGTGGAGAACTTGTCCCACATATCCCTGGGTGTAGTCAGGCCATCCAGGTGGAACAACAACCCATCTGAAATGTTCATGGCAATGAGGCCCATTGCCTCATCCATCCTGTTTCTATGCATAAGTGCCTCATAAGGCCTCTGAAGAACTGGCTGAGCCACATCCATGCAGGACCATAAACCTCGTGACATGAGGAGTCTGGTCATCTGTGGCTTCCATGTGTGGTAGTTGTGAGGTGTCAGTCGGGCCACAGTGGGGTTCAACATTGAAAGAAGAAGAAGACGGAAGTAGAAGGGTCTTTCTGAATGAAATGACAGAAAGTAAAATGCACCCCCCCACAATGTAAAATTCTATCCCCTAAGCACCTCAAATGAACAACTACGGAAAGCACACAAAGAAAAAAGAGGAGAAAACCTGAGTTCCAGAAGCAGAACAGGAGGAGACATGAAGCTGCAACTTCAATGCTGAAAATAGGTGCTCAAACGACTAAATCAGCAACCGAAACTAGCACCATTGCGTCCATCTCAGAAACAGCTTTCTGGTGATATTTCATTTTTCAAAAACGGACACCGTATGCCCAAGATACGGGCAAAAAACCAACTGCCCCTCTAAAACAATACTCTCTGGAAAAAAACAGGTACGGGAATAAATTTGACGGCCGATTGGCCGTCACTGGGCCGTCGCTGACGTCAGCACGACGTCATCGCCGGCAAAAAAGGCGGCGGCTGGAAAAAAAAGATAGTCGCCGGAAAATTTTAAAATAACGGCTGGAAAAAAATTGCGGGCGCTGACGTCAGCCCTGCGCTTGACGGGAGGCGGGCCGGTGGCTACCGGGCGGAGATGCCTGCTGGGGTGGCTCCCTGGCGGAGCCTTGGTGGCGCGCGAGCTACCCTTTGGTGGCAGGTGAGCGGCAGGTGTGGCGGCCGAGCTGCGACCGGGCGGCGGCCGGTCTGTGGTGGCGCGCCGGTGCTGCGGCCGGCGGCGGTGCCTCAGTGGTGGCGCGCGGGCTGCGGATTTTTTAATAGCACTATGGGTGTTTTTCCATATGCGAAAAACAATAAAAAATTGATTTTTTTTTTGCGTTTTTACCTCGAAAACTGTGTTGTACGGCCCGAAAAGGGCAAATTTTTTTTTTTCAAACGCTCTGGAGGCCAAATAGGTTAAATTTTATATCAAAATTCACCGGATCGACCCTCTGAATCCGTTGGAGAGGTCTGTTTTGACCCAAGATGCCTCAAAAAAATATTTATTTCCAGATTCAACCAAAACTACGGCTGAAAGATGAAACCCTTGAAACTCCAAATAATCTTCAAATCAGGAACAGGCGGCCACAGCTCTGAGCTCTGATACCATGTAGAAGTTGGTAAATCCAACTTCACAGCAACCCAATAACCTCTGTTTGCCAATAACCTGTCACAAAAGAAGAAAATATAGAGAAGAATATTGCTCTTGAAAATGTGAGAAAAATGCAATAGACAACTAAAATAAAAGTACAACGCTCAACCTTATAAAGGTGAGGAAGAAACCCTAAAGGCAAAAAAACTAGGTTGCACATTATTAATTAAGAATTAATTAATAATGCGCCTAAGTTAAGCTTAAGCATAGAGTAATAATACTCTAACAATTTGTTTGATTGTATTTAATCCTCACAAAGGAACCAATCAGATAGAAAGAAACATGACAACACTTCACAATCGCTTTCTATCTTTTTTTAGATCAATATCACAAAGTTGTAATCTAATCACAGAAGTTTTAAAGGTGTCAATCAATCCTTGAATTGATTATAACAAAGAGACTAAATTCAGAAAACATATAATATCCTAATTGAACAAGGAAATAGGGTATACTTTATTCATATCAAAAAGAGTAAGTACAATTGAGAGTTCTTTTTCTTTCAGTTGAGACTAATTTATAATGAATGGTTGAGGTATCCCTCCAAAATGGAAGTGGCAAGATTACAACCATTTATATTTTGTTCCTTTTCAATCCTAACTAATCCTAATCAATAAAAAGTAGACAAAAATATTACAAGCATAAAAAAATAAACAAAAAAATAGAAAATTGCAGAATGTCATTAAAGTGGAACATCTTTATGCTCTATTGTCTTCTTCACTCCCTTGGAAGTGCCTGTTACTGGCTCAATATATTTCTTAACCCATTCTAAAACTTTCATAAATGATGGCCATTGATAGTGAAATATATCTGGCACAACAAGTAGGTGTTCCTTCCATCTCTTCCTTGTGATTGAACAATATTTGATTATAAATTTGGAGAATTTCCATTCAAGTGAAATGACCCTATCCAAGAAAATATTGAACTTTCCAACAAAGAAAATCATGTCTTCCTTCAAATGATTTATAATCTGTGGAGTCATATTCTGATATTCTATTTTCCACTCTTAAAAATTATTCACACGGCCTTCGGGATCCACAAACTTTGAAATTGTCCAATGTTTGATTGTGTCGAACAATTATAACTTCTCTTCAATATTTTCTTCCTCTTGCATAATTTACTCCAATTCTTCAAACATTGAATCCATTATTCTTTTAGTTTCTTTGATTTCTTCAGGAGCATCTGTGTCTCTTTGAATTATGTCACAAATTCATGTGATTTCAAATGAAGAGGGCCTCCACCTCTTAGCTAAACTCTGTAAAACATGCTTGTTCTTCTTAAATCCACTTAACATTTCATCCAACAAACAATATCCCTGATAGACATCTTCACATTTTGCAGTCACAATCTTAACCATGAATGATAGAGTCTTTTTCAAGGTTGAGAACATTTCTGTTAAGAACTTGTTGGTTGTTTTTTATGTTGTAATAAAACACAACAACCTCTTCTTCTTCTGAATTTTTTTATAGAGAATCCAACTCCAAATATTACTCCATGCAATAAAATGACCAACTAAAAAGCACTCATGCAATGCTTCTACACTTTAGGTTCTGCTATACTAAGGGGGATACCCTATAATACCTTCAGATATTTTTATTTGGTATTCATCAAGCAGTAATCTCACAACAACTCAACATAACCGAGAGATACTAGATAATTGGCTAATTACCCATTGAACATCAACCATGAAATGGAGCATGAGATAGGAATTCACAACAAACTTATACAAATATAGACTTAATGGATTTTATGTTTGTTTGTATGAAAATATAGCTAATATGCAACTATATATGCAATAATAAAGAATTTATTAGATTTAGATTAGTGCTTTATCCATTGGACTACACTCTAACTCAAATACAATATACTAAAATCAATATTCATCAAAGATTCTAGCCATAAACACAAATATCCCAAACCCATACTACTCATAGAATCCTAGCATATGTCAGATGAATCTATGCACTAATTAGAGCATCATTTAATTTTATCCTTGATCAAAACTCTAAAACACCTACATACACACAGATAAAATCTATGTTAATGGATCAGAAAATTCATAACTCATGAGACAAGATGACATAGGAGAGATTAGAATCTGGATCTTTGTATTAAGTTTAGAGAATCATATTCCAGTATACAAGATGTACTTAGAGATAACCTCTTCAATAACCTGCAAGAGATCTTTCAACTTTATTTCTAATTATCACACCTATCTAGTACAAATTGTGCTATATTTCCCCAATTAAAACCTTGCAAAAGTTTACAATACAAATTTTCCAGCCCCTTCCAATGATCTTGGGAATCATTTTATAGAATAGGATTGCAACAAGCTATAGATCAATTGGAATGAGGACAAAACAAATGAATGAAGAAAAAGACAAAATAGCAAGTGAAGTGATAACCACTTTTGTTACAAGATGTTCAAAGTGTTTTGTCTTATGACCGCTTGGGTACTATACTTGCTTTAAACTTGTTCAGAAGTAGCCTTCTGGAGTTTGTTGTCCTTGATCTTATTGATGTAGAATATTTTACCTTTGCTTGCCTTATTCAAAATGTTAGGAAGCATTGTCATTTGTTGTCTTCTACACATTATCACCTTCTCCTTGATCAACTGCATTGTATCTGTCCTTCCAGGAGGTGTACACCTCATCACTTGGCTAAGAGAAACTGATGACTTCATTATTTTTGTTGTTGATCTCATTCCAACTGACACTTGCCTTCTCAAATTCCTCTTTCCAGAATTCAAAAAATGATCTAGCCTTACTAATGATCTCAATAGTTTGGGCAAACAAAAGTGTGCTTTCCAAAGTAATAATACTATTGGTTCTTGTTGCCAATGCCTCATTCATATATCTCATCCACAATGCTTCATTCTTTATTTCACCATTCTTCTTAAATAGATTAGGAAACATCTCATAACAATCCTTTGAATATTCCTTCCTCAAAGTCTCAACCTTCCTCAAGATTATGCTCCTCTTTATGTCCAAGTCCATTAGTAATTTAAAGTATTTATAAGTGCAGGTTAGTAAAATGTCAACATTATTTTCCTCTTTGGACGTAGAATAGAAAAAATTCAATTCTGCCCTCTTTCCCTTCCATCTACCCATGATTGGGTCCCACTTATCCTTATCTACATTAAATTCATCCATTATGCTGATAATATTCTTTCCTTGCAAATAAATGGCAGTAGGACTTAAATCCTAAGTACATTCCATGAGAGTGGCATGTATTTTATCAACATAACTTTTCTATACCCATTCCTTTGCTTCTTTAAAAGTTGCACAATCTTCATCCCATTTTTCCTTGACTATTCTAACTTAGTCCTCTCAACAATTAGTCTTTCCTTTTCTAATTTCAAGTCTGCCTATGTCGTAGGACTTGATGGCATGGGAGAAGGAGGATAAGTTATAATTGGACTGGATGAACAGGGCTGATGTGGATCCTATGTAATCATTCCTTGAGGAGCAAATTGAGCTGTTTGTTTACCTTCTAGGATAGCAATTTTCTTATCCTTTTCAATGGATTTTATTCTTTCATCATTATAAGCCTTCATAACTGTCTCAAATTTTGCTCTTAGGATTTTGATCTCTTCTTCCTTCTTTTCAACCACTTTCATGCTGAATTTTGTTGATTCTAATGTGAGACTAGTTGTTTCTACCCTTGAAGTGTCTGCAACTATTTTTACTAGGAGGCTACCTGCATGTTCGGCCTGAGTGTCTCCACTAGTTGTCTTATGGCTCTTCTCTCTTATTTTCCACATAACCAGGCCTGCATGATCTTCACTGAATTTCACTCCCTTTGATGCTTGTTGTGCTTCTGCCTCAGTAGCATGGACATTATTGGTTTCCTTTCTCACAAAATAAAAAATAATAACATCTGCTATGTCCCACTCTAGAAGTATTAACACCCCTTCTTTCTTGACCAACTCTCTTCCTTCTTCAGGAGTTATCTTCTCGAACCTAGATATCATTTCCTATTTTATTTCATTTTCAATTTCTTCTTGGCTCTTTGTAGGTTGTTCCTCTTTCTTTTGTTGGCATTTATCTTTGAATTCATTGATGTAAATTCTCCATAAGCATTGCAAAATTGCTCTAGGTTTAACAAAATTATCATCAAAGATAAACTTATCACTAGCTTGTTGTGTCAATGGATCTAATTCTGTCCCAGCATATTCTGCAACTGTTAGATCTAGTTCAACATGTTATGAAGCTCCAGGCATCCCTTCTTGCAGCTGTTGGGCTGTGACATATTGTAAATAAGAAAATGGAGGTCTCTAGATAGGGTTTTGAACAATAGAGATTTACACATAAATGAAACCCTATACCTCCATTAATCATCTTACATTTAATTATAATTGATAAGAGATGTAAATCTAGAAATGTTTGCAAAGGAAAAAGTAATAAAATACATACCTCCGAAAAAGAATCGGGTGAAAACCCTGTCAAACGGTCTTAGAAACTATTGATTTCTACAATTTTGAACCAAAACTGTGAGATCTGCAAAACCCAAAAATCTTTTTCTTTTCTGAGAAAGGTCGATTTTGACCCAAAATTGAATGTCACCTTTGACCCAAATTTTCTGATTGTGACCTAAAAGTTCTGATTGTGACCCAGAATTTCTGATTCTGACCCAAAAGTTCCAATTGTGACCTATAATTTTCAATTCTAACATGCACAGTCTGACATAAAATCTATTTCCGGATCCTAAAAGTTTTTCTGAAAAGGGTATTCAGATCTGCACTCCAATTTTTTACTCTAAACCTATCCCTGAGAAAAAAATAGTTTGTTGGTTAGGGGGAGGGGTTTGCCCTGGTCCAAATCCAGTTTTGGAATTAACCTTAAAGTATAATTGAAATTGTAGAAACAAACAAAGTAAATAAACAAATTCACCTTGCATGTTTAGAAACCCTTGTGGAGGATTCAAATCCTTGGATCCACAAGTATGTATGTGCCAAATGGATGTAGAATGTAGAATGTAGGATGTAGGATGTCTAAAATCAATTGATTTTGGATCTTCAACACCAATCTTGAATGGATCTTGGAATAGGAAGAGGCTTGCATGGATGTGAATGGAGAAATCTTCAACAAGAGGGCTCCATAGAGCTTTGAATCCTTCAATGGACACCAATGGATCTCCTTGATGAATTGAATGCTTACAGGTGCTTGAATTCTTGGATGCTTGAGAGTAGATGATTTATTCAATAGATATTTATCTTGCTTCAAGTCTTGCTTCTTAGCTTGTCCTTCACACTTAGATTTCACTTAGAGAAAATGAGAGGAGAAAGCTTCCTTATATACAAATATAGGGCACAATCTCCTAGAGAGGCCTACATAGGAGAATTAAATTCCCATTAGACCTATACCCCTAGAGGTGGACCTATATTAAATATAATTTCAAGATTCATTTCCTTGAAGACCGAGAAAGCCAACCCGGAAGCGGGAAACAATTTCTCCCGAAACCCGACATCCGAAAGTATGGGTCAGGGTCGAGGTTGACCTTGACCTAGGTTTGGGTTGAGGTTGACCTTGAACTAGGTCAAGTTCAAGGTAGACCTTGACCCAGAAAGGTTGACTTTGACCCTGAGGTCAATAATCTCATAATCAAGAGCAGAGTGCCAGAAAAGGTAGAAGAAAAGTGGAAAATAGGGTAGAATTAGGGGGAAAATCCAGATCCAAATCAAAGACCCATTAAATGCATTTTACATGACCCCAAACCACTTACTTGGAGAGCTAAACCAATCCTAAATGGAAGTGCTTCCATTTTCCGATGATACATTTAGCCCCCACTTTAGCAAGAGTATGGACTCGATGCAAACTCTTGGTAAAGGAGATCGTAAAGAAAAGATAATCTTATTGAAATCAAAAGGGACAAAGGAATCATCAAGCCCCCAAGGACTCAAGTCTTTGTCAACCCCAAGATTACAATAAGAGAGACATCATTAGTCAAAGAAAAAGAGAGAGAGATGGTGTGATTACCTCACCCAATGAGATGTGTGTATCTCACTATGAACCACAAAAAGGATAGGATGGACCACAAAGAAAGCACTTGATAGTCACCCCCATAAAGTTGTGTGCCTTCTGGTGGCTTTATGCATATATGTAGTGTATCTTTTGATAGCTTTTATGAAGTACCCATGGATCCATATCCTTATATCACCATGGAATACATTTGTAAAATGCGTATCTCTTCAAGATTTAGCAACTTATGTGCATTGCCTTCTGAGGATTTAGCATATTGAATTGTAATTGAATGCTTATCTCTTTAGGATTTAGCAACTTATGTGCATTACCTTTAGAGGATTTAGCATGCCGCAAAACAAAAGGTTAGAACAAAAATGCATAATATAGAACAAGGGAGGTTGTATATATGCCCCCCTCCTTAAGATGAAAAAATACATACTACTTTGACATGTTAAGGAAAGAAAAGAACAAGGATAAAGCCTTCTTCAACAACAAGACAATATCCATAGACAACACTCAGTCCAATCCAAGAAGGTCATAGCTCCTATGAGGCCATGGAAGGGACAAATGCAAAGAGATATCGTGCAAGAAGTGAAAAAAGTAACCCTTGTGAGGGATAGCACACTTCAATTTCCAAGGTGAAAGATTTATCAACCATGGAAACCCAATGTCAAACAACAAAATAGGTTATAATCAAGGACATAGATCCTTAATGCAAACCCAAATTTCCATGTATGATTGGATATCGCATTATAGATAGATACTGCTTGACCAAGTGAAAAGTGGATCCCAGAAAGACAGAAAAGAAGGGGATGACATCCTTTCCCCCCAAGTGTAGGAACAAGGATGAAAGGGGACCTATTATACCACTCATAATACTATGCAAGACAATGAGCCCCAGATGATTAGGCTAACATTGTTTACATAATGTGGAGCTCCATAATAGGAACATAAATGTTATTTAGAGAAAACAAGATTGAAATATAACTCATTGCCACATGATATATAAATAACTTTACTATCAATAAGCTGCCTAATCTTATAATGTAAAGCTTGACATTTGTTAGTAGAGTGATCATGAAATCTATGATAAAAACAAAAAGGAAGAGTCCTCAAGTGTGGACTACATTTCTTTTTGCATTTAGGTCTAGTAATCATCTTAGCGCGAAGGAGTTTAGGCAAAAGAACTTCTTGATCAAATTCCTTCATAGGGTCATCATGTTTTGAACTATTATTTGAGATGTTGTTAATATTGATGTGTTGTTGAGGATTATATCCCAATCCATAAGAATGCTCATGCCCCCCATTCTGTAAGGGCATTCAAATTCCCTGTTTATGCTTACCACATCCTTGACCATGGAATCCTTGTTTAACTAGTAAATGATAACCATGACCATAATGAGAAGCCATATCGAAAGGAGTCAATGGAACTTCAGTAGTCACTATGTCATCATTAGTAGGTTTGATAGATTCATAGTGGGTAGAAGCAATGACAAAGTTATTACGAAGGGCATTAGAAGTAGAAGCAAAAGCTCGTTGTTCAAACTCTCTTTGTTGCTTCATAAAATTAAGATCAGAAACCTTATACTCTCCAATAAAGGTAGGATTAAAATCCAAGGTTCCCCAATCATCTCCATGAAGAGCATTAGAGGAAGAAGGATTACTATTAGGAATAGGAGTATTGTGGGTTTGAATATTCAAACAAGGATTTGGCGCATCATCCGCATGAAGTGTATACTGTTAGTAATAACTGAGAGGGGGGGGGGGGGNTTTGGCGCATCATCCGCATGAAGTGTATACTGTTAGTAATAACTGAGAGGGGGGGGGGGTGAATCAGTGGCCTCAAAAATATTCCAATAATCAACCCAAAAACTTAGTACCACAATATTAAGCCTCTAGTTATCTCCAGTCCTTTAAGATGAATGCCTTCAATTACTATTATCAAATTACTACTGCTCAGAATGCTTTGTTAAAAATTTTACTGTATGTTCACCGAGTAGCAGTCTATTAATTTACCAAAGACAATAAATTATCTAGAGTATACCGATCAATCCAGCTAAGCTACGTGTAATGAAAAACACTAAAGTAATGACTCATAAAAACATTGACACATGGGTTTTTAACGTGGAAACCCTATTAAGGGAAAAAACACTTGGGACTGGTAACCCAAAATTTTCACTCTTCTAAAGTGATATCGGTGAAGAGCCAACCCTATTAAAGGTTACAAACACATTGTTAGGTGTGACCTTTTTAGAGGATTTAAAATTTTAGTTTGTCACTTGATATCATGCATCTCTATGCTACCTTCCTTGATCAAACACTCAATTGGCCTGTCAATAGGTATTTGGCATCTCATGCTATCTTCATGATGAAAATTTTTGATACTCCTTGGGATGTATCTCAATATAGAAAGGATCTTTAAATCCTTCTTGGTTAAGAGACTTTCTGAATCAATGGTTAAACTGAAATAGTATGATTTGTTCACATATACAACTTATACTTGTATATTTTTAGATCTATTATAATCTCATAAAACTAATCTGATCAATATATCCCTTTTTATACCTTTGTTCCACTTTGATTCTACTCGGTGATACTGTGCTCTGTTGCTCGGTGTCCACAGAAAAATTTAGCTCTTTCCTTAGCTTGATTGATTAGGACTGTATGAAGTTGCTCTTTAGCATCCTCTTTTTCATTCACTCCCCTTAATCCATAATGAATTAAGTTGTCTCTTTTATAGACATGATATCACCATTGTTAGGTTCTTGATTTTCTTGATCTTGGCGTGATCCACAATCTTAGCCAATTAGATTTAAATCAAAACTCATGTTTTATCTCGCAAAGATCTTCTTGCCAACTAGACAAAACAACTTTAAAACCTTTACTTATCTCTGCCTTATCTTGTCGATGAAAACAATGATAACTACCAGTTAAGTCCATATTTAGCTCTCCCAACTAGATAATTTTTCATTTCTAAACTCCAGTTATTTTTGGTGTTCTAACTCTTTGATAGCTTCGGTCAACACTCCAGTTCTCCTTGGGCTTCTCCGTCGGTTTACACTATGTTTCTGGCAGTCAGTTATGCTTGTGATTCTGCTCGTCAGTAATGCTTGTTGGTGTTCTTTCTCGGGCATCATTGTGACTTGAATTTTGGTGATCTTTGTCCATCGGGTTCCACTGACCGTCGGTGTTTGAAGTCACATTGTGAATACTTGTATTTTATACAATACTGAAAGCATAATCTTTATCTCTTTGATTCTCTGAAGTCTTTGACACTTTGATTATAACCGATTAGATTATATCAAGTTGACATCAATGACAATACAATCCATTAACTGATTTAATGTCTAGCATTTTCCTTTTGCATTTTTGTGATCAACTTAACATCTTCAAACATTCAATCAGTTACATGCCATCAATCTCTCCCTTTGGCATTGATGGAAACACACTACATTATCATACTATACTATCACTAATAGAATATGAAATATACAGTTTCATCAAGTTTTCCTAATGTAACTATTACAAATGTCTAGCTCTCGGTAAGCTCAAATAGCTTAGATTTGTTTCTTGCAGAGTAGTTGTCTTCAATCTTCAATCCCTTCACTGGATAGATGTAGCATCTAATGTCTCTATTTTTATATGTGCTCTACCTTGACTGTTCCTCTTCTTGATAATCTCTTTTTCCTTTGATAGCAATATTTTTCTTTGTATGAACTCTCTCCTTTTGTTACTTCTCTCCCTAGATGTATATTTCATATGTAATCAATTTCTCTCCCTTAGAATATTGATTAACTCTTTCTTCTGATCTTCACTTCATGGATAATGATATAATCTTCTCCCTGTATCATATCTCATAATAAGATAATCTCTCCCTTTGATGATGAGATAGTCTCTCCCTATATGATATCTCCCTATATGATACAAAGATCATCTCTCCCTTTGATAACAATGCCAAACAAAAACTATTTATATCATCTTCCATCCTTTTACACAATATATTCCTTGGATTTCCTTATCCATCAGCAATATAATGTCTCTGGTTTTTGGTGTAGATTTGTACCTTGTTGTGTACAGATGTATCTGTTGTTGTCCATTACTTGTGTTTTCATCAACATGATTGATCTTCAGATTTTGTATAGGATGATGCAACCTCCTAGTCATTTTACTGACTGATAGACAAGGGCTGGACCCCTAGTCTCTGTCTCAGGTACTCAAATGTATCCTTCGGTAATGGCTTGGTGAATATATCAGCTAAATATTCCTTCAATTGAACATATTCCAATGTCACTTCCTTTTCTTGCACCTGTTCTCTTAGATAGTGATACTTGATAGCAATATGCTTAGTCTTAGCATGCATGACTGGATTCTTAGAAATGTTTATTGCACTTGTGTTATCATAGTAGATAATTAATGATTCAAGAATCTTCATATTCATACCTTCTAGCAATTGTTTGATCCATGCAATATTGGAGCAATTTGCAGTAGTAGCCACATACTCTTCTTCTGCAGTAGATTGAGAGATGTATCCTTGTTTCTTGCTTATCCATGTGACAAGTCTGTCACCCATGAAGAATGCTCCTCCAGTTGTGCTCTTTCGGTCATCAATGTTTCCATCCCAATCAACATTTTTATAGACTTGTAGCTCAAATTTTCCTTCTCTTTTGTACCATAAGCCATAGTCCTCGGTGTTCTTCAGATATCTCAGAATTCTCTTACCAGCAGTCATATGTGATTCTTTGGGATTAGTAGAGAATCTTGCAACTATCCCCACTACATGTGCTATATCTAGTCTGGTATGAACAACATACATTAGTTTTCCAATCATAGATCTATACAAGGTTTGGTTTACCTCATTGGATTTGTCTTCTTTTGTCAGCTTACATCTAGTAGCCATAGGTGTTCCAACTAGTTTGGAATCTTCCATCTTGAATATCTTCAACACTTCTTTGATGTATTTGGACTGAGTGATGTATATGCCTACATCTTGTTGAAGAATCCGTAGACCAAGAAATAATTTGATCTCCCCAAACATAGACATTTAAAATTCCTTGCTCATTCCATTAGAAAAGGATTTGCATAACAATTCATTTCCCCCAAAAATGATATCATCAACAAAAATTTCAGAAATAATAATATTACCATAGGTATCTTCTTTTAAGTATAGATTGCTATTTTCACTTGTTCTAACAAACTTTATGCTAATGAGATAGGAGTGAAGTCTTTCATACCAGGCTCTAGGTGCTTGTTTCAATCCATACAAGGCTTTATGTAGTTTACATACCATGTTTCTCTTGTCTGGATCAACAAACCCTTCTGGTTGTTCAATGTATACCTCTTCTTCAAGTATTCCATTTTGGAATGCAGATTTTACATCCATATGGTATACCTTGAATCCTTTAAATGTAGTAGAAGCAAGTAAGATTCTAACTCCTTCTAGTCTAGCAATGGGTGCAAAGGTTTCACCATAATCAATGCCTTCTTCTTGTGCATATCCCTTGCATACTAATCTTGCTTTGTTTCTAGTGACTTCTTCATTCTCATTCAGCTTGTTTCTGAATATCCATTTGGTACTAATGACATTCTTGTCATTTGGTCTTGGTACTAGTGTCCACGTACTGTTCTTCTCAATATGTTCTATTTCCTCATTCATAGCACTGACCCATTCTTCATTCTCAAGTGCATTGTTAACAGATTTAGGCTCAAAATCACAAAGTAAATATCTAGTGTTTAGTGACTTACTTCTTGTTCTTGTTCCAGCCTTCTTGTTACCTATGATTTGATTCTGTGGATGATTTCTTCAGACATACTTGGCAAGTTTCAGTTCAACTCTATGTTCATCATTCTGATCAGCTTCTTGACCTTCATTCTGATCTCTATCGCTCGAAACATCATCTTGAGGATTTTCCTAGTTTTCGATAATTGCAGCTTGATGCTTAGGTGCAATGTTTTGTTGCTCGGGAGTGAGACACTGTTGCTCGGGTAGAGTGTCAGGTTCTGTATAAACAAACCTATTGTAGCCCTTTGGTTTCTTTTTGCTTTCCTTATCATTCTTTTCTACAAATTCATCTATTTTCACATTTGCACTTTCAATGATTTTGTTAGATGACTTGTTAAGACATTTATAATCCTTGCTTTTGGTTGAATACCCGAGGAAGATACCTTCTTCACTTTTGCAGTCAATTTTTCCATTTCAATCATCCTTCAAAATATAACATTGACTACCAAAGATTCTGAAGTAACTTACATTGGGTGTATAACCATACCAAAGCTCATAGGGTATCTTCTTTGTGTCCTTCTTCAATTGTACTCTATTTAATGTGTAGACAACAGTACTGATAGCTTCCCTCCAGAAAGTTTGAGTGATGCTTTTCTCAATCATCAATGTTCTTGCACAGTCAACAATTGATCTATTTCTCCTCTCAACAATTCCATTTTGTTGTGGTGTGCTCAGTGCAAAAACCTATCTTTTAATTCCATGCTCATTGCAATAGTTAGTGAATTCTTATGAAGTAAATTCCCCTCCTCTATCCAACCTTGAGCATTTCAATTTCTTTTCACTTTGTTTTTCTACCATAGCCTTGTACCATTTAAACATCTTGAATGCTTTTGATTTATCTTTTAAAAATATTATCGTCATCATTCTAGAATAATCATCAACAAAGAGAATAAAATACCTATCTCCATAGTAGCTATTTGTCCTCATGGGTCCATATAAATATATATGGACTAATTCTAGAATTGCATTAGATGTATGGGTTTTACTCTTGAAACTAGACTTTGTCATCTTACCTTTTTGACAGTTTTTGCACATGATATGTTCGGGCTTAGTCATGCTTGGTAAGCCTCTAACATTCCTTTTGTTGCTTATCTTTATCATGTTGTCAATGTTCACATGACACAATATTTTGTGCCACAACCATATGTCTTTGTTTCTAGCCATTAAACAAGTCGTGTTAATGTCATCAAGATAGAAAAGGTTACCTTTTGTTTGCTCACCGGTTCTAATCAACCTTCCTGATTCATTGAAGATCTTTGCCTTCTTATTTTCAAATGCTACTCTGTGACTTGAATTGTTTAGCTGTGAAACACTTAACAAATTGTAATTTAGTTCTTTTACCCAGTATGCATTTTCACATTTAATCAGGTTATTCAACATTATATTTCCTTTACCTTCAACTTGATAAGGTGTATCATTACCCATTCTTACTGAACCATCATTATAGTATTCAAAAGTCTCAAAATTTTATTTATCACCGGTCATATGGTGAGTGTAGCCACTATCTATGATCCAGACATCATTTTTACTAACTTTAGATATGAGTGCAGTTTCTACATACCTTTCTTCATCTTCATCTGAATCATCCTTCATGGCTACAAATACCATCTCTATGTCTTCTTCTGATTCAGTGTCAGTGTCATAGGCTTTGTTCTCAGCTAGGTAACAAGCTTTCTTCCCTTTGTCCTTGTAGTCTCTGGTATCTCTCTTGTCATATTTTTGGTTGCTTTAGTAATCTCTCTTATCACCTCTATCAAAATTATTCTCATATGATCTTTCATTTCCTCTGTCATCTTTTCTTTTGTTTGGACATCTTGCAAGAAAGTGTCCAACCTCTTTACAATTGAAACATACAAGTGGTAATTTACCTTTGTATTTACCTTTGCCTCTTTGCAAAATTCTTGCCATTAGTGCTTCAATCTCTTCAAGTCCTTGATCCTCATTATCACTTTCACTATCATTTGAATTACTTATCTTTAAAGAATATTTGAATGCAGATTCTATAGATGGTAAGACACTATTATCAAAGTTATTCATCTCAAATGAAATTAGTCTTCCAATCAGACTATCTAGAGTAACTGCATTTTTTGCAACTACTCTCATTTATTGAATAGTAGATACTCTAATAGCATATACAGGTAGTAAGGTTCTCAAGATTTTACTTACCAGTGTCTCCTCTTCAAGTACACCTCCAACTCCTCGGATAGCATTAACTACCTCTTTGATTCTACAGCTATACTGAGTGATTTTATCCATCTTTCATCCTTAGGTCATCAAACCTCCCTCTTAGGCTTTCTACCTTTGCTCTTAGTACATTGGCATCTTCTCCATGTACCAGATTCAACTTATCCCACATTTTCTTTGTAGAGGTGCAAGTTTTGACATCTTCAAACTCAGCATCGGAGAGTGATGATGCAATTTCTATCATCATGCAATTATGCTCATGCTTAACTCTTAATTTCTCAAGAGTGTGAGGTCCTATAGGCAACACATATTTAGTATCTAAGTATTGAATAATATCATTTCCAATACCTGATAGGTGGAGTCTTATTCTTCTTTTCCATGATGCAAAGTTGTCTTTATTGAACTTGGGCACATCTCGTCTGTTCATCTTGTATCTTTTGCTTGAGTTGTTAAACTCCCTTTGTAAGCACACAAGCTCTGATACCAATTGTTAGTAATAACTGAGAGGGGGGGGGGGGGGGGAANTGAGAGGGGGGGGGGGGGGTGAATCAGTGGCCTCAAAAATATTCCAATAATCAACCCAAAAACTTAGTACCACAATATTAAGCCTCTAGTTATCTCCAGTCCTATAAGATGAATGCCTTCAATTACTATTATCAAATTACCACTGATCGGAATTCTTCGTTAAACCTTATACTATATGTTTACCGAATAGAAGTCTACTAATTTATCGAAAGACAATAAATTATCTAGAGTATACCGATCAATCCAGTTAAGCTATGTGTAATGCAAAACACTAAAGTAATTACTCATAAACACATTGACACATGGATTTTTAACGTGGAAACCCTGTTAAGGGAAAAACCACTTGGGACAGGTAACCCAAAATTTTTACTCTTCTGAAGTGAGCTCGGTGAAGAGCCAACCCTATTAAAGGTTACAAACACATTGTTAGGTTTGACCTTGTGAGAGGATTTAAAAGTTTAGTCTATCACTTGATATCGGGCATCTCTATGCTACCTTCCTTGATCAAACATCCACTTGTCCTATCAATAGGTATCTGGCATCTCATGATATCTTCATGATCAAACATTTTGATACTCCTTGGGATGTATCTCAATATAGAAAGGATCTTTAAATCCTACTCGGTTAAGAGACTTTCTGAATCAATGGTTAAACTGAAACAATATGATCTGTTCATATATACAACTTATACTTGCAGATTTTCAGATCTATTGTAATCTCATAAAACTAATCTGATCAATATATCCCTTTTTATACCTTTGCTCCACTTTGATTCTACTCAATGATGTTGTTCTTTGTTGCTCAATGTACGCAGAAAACTTTAGCTCTTTCCTCAGCTTGATTGATTAGGACTGTATGAAGTTGCTCTTTAGCATCCTCTTTTTCATTCACTCCCCTTAATTCATAATGAATTAAACTGTCTCTTTTATAGACATGATATCACTATTGTTAGGTTCTTGATTTTCTTGATCATGGCGTGATCCAGAATATTAGACAATTAGATTTTAAGCAAAACTCCTATTTTATCTCGCAGAGATCTTCTTGCCAACTAGAAAAAACAACTTTAAATCCTTTACTTATCTCTAGCTTATCTTGTTGATGAAAACAATGATAACTACCAGTTAAGACCATATTTATCTCTGCCAGCTAGATATTTTGTAATTTACGAACTCCAATTATTTTTGGTGTTCTAATTCTTTGACAACTTCGGTCAACACTCCAGTTGTCCTTGGGCTTATTTGTCAGTTTAATATTATATGCTTGTGATTCTTCTCATCGGTGTTCTTGCTTGGGCATCACTGCGACTTGACTTTTGATGATCTTTGTCCATCATGTTCCACTGACCGTTGATGTTTGAAGTCACATTGTGAATACTTGTCTTTTATACAATACTGAAAGCATAATATTTATCTCTTTGATTCTCTGGAGTCTTTGACACTTTGATTATAACCGATTAGATTATATCAAGTTGACATCAATGAAAATACAATCCATTAACTAATTTAATGTCTTGCATTATCCTTCTACATTTTGGTGATCAACTTAACATCTTCAAACATTCAGTCAGTTACATGTCATCATATACATTATGTTGTTGTGAATAAACTTGACTTTACGATGAAGGGTGGAAGGAACAACATGCATCTTATGTAACCAAGGTCTACCCAAAAGGAGGTTATAATTAAGAGGTCCAGGCATAACATGAAAAGGAGTATTTAGGATGATCGAACCTACTTTGATAATTAAGGTAATGATGCCCAAAGTTTTCTTATCAATGTTATCAAAGCCACATATAGGAGCATTATCAGGTTGAATAGTTGAAAGATCAACTTTAATCACTTTGAGCATGTCCATGCTACAAATATTAAGCCCAGATCCATTATCAATCAAGGTCCTACAAATGACACTCTTATTGATAGTAACAATAACCATAAGAGCATCATATTGATTCTTTATTTCTTTAGAAGGTAAATCCTTTTGAGTAAATACAATGTCAGGAGGAACCATGGTAGCATGCATGCACTGTAAGAAGGCATTGATGTTCTCTTGATTAGGAGGTGGAGTGGAAAGAGTTTCTAGAGCTTTTTGCAAGGCTTCATGGTAGGTATACAAAGTTTTAAGAAGCTCCCATAAAGAAATCTTGGCAGGGGTATTGCGCAATTGGTTTATCAAATCATACTCCTAGCTAGGAAGACGGGGCGGAGGAGGAAGAATGGGTTGAGAAGGTGGTAAAGAAGTAGGAACCACCAGATTAGGTTGAGGGTTATTCCTTTTACGATAGGTGTGAGATATCTAATCTTGATCATTAAAAGACTCTAAATATTCCATAGGTTTACCTTTGATAGTAATGCGAGGACAACCTTTGATAGTCAACAAGGGTTTCAGATAAACCATGTTAGTTGTCTCAACACTACAAATAGATTCACAATAAGGAAGCAAAGAAGACATCCTAGGAGGAGATGGAGTAGGATCTTGATTCTCCATAAGATCATCACTAAGGAGAGCATTGAGGGAATTCATATCATTCTCTGCTAATGTCTCATCACTAGAAGGAATCCCAAATGGAGGTAAAGCATCTATAATGTATTCTTATTTCTCTAAAATCTCTCCATAAGGGGAGTGTGTTTTAGAAAAAGAGTCACCATCAACATGTCATCCATTAATAAATCACCCTCTTGTATCAAAGCATATTCACGAGGAGGGGATAAATCAATGTCTTTATCCAAGGGGTCATCCCAAAAATTAGAATCATCCACAATGGCTTCAGGAGGAAGAGAGAAATCAACATCCAAATCCAAAGGTTCATCCCAAATAGGAGGATTATCATCCCTATCAATAAATCACATTGTAGGAGCGCCATAAATCACTAAAGACTGATCCCTAAAGGGGAAAGAAGGTAAATTATATTCTAAAGTAGACTCATAGAAAAGACATATATTAGGAGAAGAATTAACATCAATCCTCAACTCATCTGCATAAAGAGAAATATGATGGAGAGAAAGATTAAAATCATCTTCTTGCTCTAATATATCCTTACAAGGTACTACAAGAGAGGACAAAGCAACATCACATGTACTAAATAAAGTCATTCTAGGTGTAACACCATGCAATGGTAAGGTAAGAGGAAGATGTTGTTTAATCCCAAAAGTTATAGAAGGATGTTTGGAAAAAACTTGAAAAAACTTGTGCAACATGATAACAAATAAATAAATGCATAGAAAATAGATCTAAATACATCCCAATGCATTCAAATGAAATCTATAAGCATGAAAAATGTAATTATTTTTGTATTTTTAAAGAAATATTTGTGATTTTTATTTATTTTTGACATATAAATGCAAGATAATAAAATAAATCTACTTTTAGATGCATGTAAGATCTAACATAAGATGCAAATCTAACACCACAAAGAAAGATTTGTCTATTGCGGGTTCACCAAAATGTAAAGAAGAAAATGGAGGTCTCTAGATAGGGTTTTGAACAATAGAGATTTACACGTAAATGAAACCCTATGCCTCCATTAATCATCTCACATTTAATTATAATTGATAAGGGATGTAAATCTGAAAATGTTTGCAAAGGAAAATGCAATAAAATACATACCTTTGAAAAAGAACTGGCTGAAAACCCTATCAACCGGTCTAAAAAATTATTGATTTCTGCGACCTTGAACTGAAAATGTGAGATCTGCAAAATGCAAAAATCTTTTTCTTTTTTGAGAAAGGTAAATTTTGACCCAAAAATGAATGTCACCTTTGATCCAAAATTTTTGATTCTGACCCAAAAGTTTCGATTGTGACCCAGAATTTCTGATTCTGACCTGCATAGTTAGATAGAAAATATGTTTCCAAATCCCAAAATTTTGGTGAAAAGGGTATCCGGATTTGTACTCCAATTCGCTGCTCTGAACCTATCCCTGCAAGAAAAATAGTTTGTTTTTTAAGGGGGAGGGGTTTGCCTTGGTCAAACCCCAGTTTTGGAATTAACCTTAAAGTATAATTAAAATTGCAGAAACAAACAAAGTAAATAAACAAATTCATCTTGCATGTATAGAAACCCTTGTGGAGGATTCGAATCCTTGGATCCACAAGTATGTATGTGCCAAATAGATGTAGAATTTAGAATGTAGGATGTCTCAAATCAATTTCTTTTGGATCTTCAACACCAATCTTGAATGGATCTTGAAATAGGAAGAGGCTTGCATAGATGTGAATGGAAAAATCTTCAACAAGAGGGCTCCATAGAGCTTTGAATCCTTCAATGGCTACCAATGGATCTCCTTGATGAATTGAATGCTTGAAGGTGCTTGAATTCTTATATTCTTGAGAGTAGATGATTGCTTCAATAGATATTTAGCTTGCTTCAAGTCTTGCTTCTTAGCTTGTCCTTCACATTTAGATTTCACTTAGAGAAAATGAGAGGATAAAGCTTCCTTATATACAAATCTAGGGCACAATCTCCTAGAGAGGCCTACATAGGAGAATTAAATTACCATTACACCTATACCCCTAGAGTTGGACCTATATTAAATATAATTTCAAGATTCATTGCCTTGAAGACCGAAACAGCCGACTCAGAAGTGGGAAATAATTTCTTCCAAAACTCGACATCTGGAAGTCCCAAGAATTTGAAATTTGAACCCTAGGTCAGGGTCAAGGTTGATCTTGACCTAGAAAGGTCGACTTTGACCCTAAGGTCAAGAATCTCATAATTTGGAGTAGAGTGCCAGAAAAGGTAGAAGAAAAGTGGAAAATAGGGCAGAATCAGGGGGAAAAGCCATATCCAAATCAAAGACCCATTCAAGGTGTTTGACATGACCCCAAACCACTTACTCAAAGGGATAAACCAGTACTAAATGGAAGTGCTTCCATTTTTTGACAATACACATATATTTGCCCAATATTTCCTATTTGTAACAATTGTTCTGCTACAGCCTGCTCATCTATATGCATAGGAGATTGGGAAGGAGAGTATATGTTTTCATGTTGTTGTTGTTGTGGCTCTCCTTCTACCCTTTGCCTTCTTGAGGATGGAAATTATTTAGTAATAGAGTCTAATGGCCTTTTCCCCTTTGGATCAAGGATCTTTTCAGCTCTTGGTAGGGTTGTACTATATCCTCTCCTTTGGTATACCATATACTTTCCTGGTGGGGCATTTCTAGTAGGAATTATCCTACTCAAAATTTCTTTGGCCCTCTCTGGCTCTGTTTGTAAAATGATATCCTTTTTCTAGTTTAATGCCTGCATGATGTCTTCAAACATCACCATTAAGGACTCAATCTTCTTAGCCCATGGCTAAAAATCCTTCAAAGGGTCATACAACTTATCAAAATGTTGCACAAAATCAAGGCTTTTCTTGTATGCTAGCCATTTTTCATTTTTAATATCTTGCTCTGTTAGATCAAATTCATTTCTAATCAAATCTTCAGGAAAATTGAACTGATGGTTCAACACTAAGCATTTTGTCTTCTCTCTGAACATATCCTTGATGAATGCTTCTGGATCAACACATCTTGACATTCCTATAGTCAAATTATAAGGTTCCAAATATGTTTATAGGTGTTTCCATCCTCCCTTTGTGATGATGAATTGATGGGCAGCTATGATTGTGGGGAAAATAGTTCCTTTCCCTCATCCTGTTAGTGCTTCTTCTTTTAGGCCTCCAATCTGCCTTATAATTTTTGCTAATCCCATCTTGACGGGCACTCTATAAGGTAATATATTTGGCACTCCTCTGAAGCCATAAACTCTAAACACTGTTGATACTAGGTAAAGAATAATGTCACCCCAATTATGTACCATATTAAGATCTTGATTATATTCCTTTGGCCTCAAAAGTTGTAATAGTGACATAGGAATTCTAGGATCATCAGACAACAGTAATTCCCTAAGTTTGGCAGCAAAACATCTATCAAAAGTGATATAACTTGCTTCTTTATTATCCCAAGACATATCTACACTCCATAATTACGTAGGCATATCTTAATCATCCTTGACTCTCACCAGATTCATATCTTCCTCAAAGTAATATGCTCCCTTAAATAAAAACATGTGCATCAGCATGGAGTACCATGCAAAAGGTTTGGCAACTTTTTTGTTCTCCGTGCCTATCAAATCCTCATGAATTAGGTCTGCAATGTATGGAGAAAAATAAAAAATTATTGCTAAATGAGGATGCAAGATTTGGACCATCATGAACATATAATGGATGGGCATCTCATTTTCTTCATCATCCCCAAAGATTTGACAAAGATCCCTATATACTCCTCTAGCTTTTGGAGTAAAGTAATCAAGTTTAAAAGGTTCTTGGGTGTTTGGCCCTACCATAACCAAGTCCCCAACTTTGTTAAAAAATTCCTTCAGTGGTTATCCTCTAAGATAGTTCCTTTGAGATTGATATATCTCTTTAAACTAATTGAAGTTAATCTTATCCATAGGGGTATCTTGATCATTCAACCTAAAAACTTCTCCAATTTCTTCTGCAGTCACACTGATCATGATGTGTCCATTCTTATCCTTGACCACTCTAGCTATGTTGTCATACTTATTAGCTATCTACATAAGCATATCCATATCCATAAAAATTCCAGGCACCACTAATTTACCTACATCAAACTGCCATACATTACTATTTGGGGCAAAGGCATTTCTCAAGCAGAATACTACTTTGAATAGAGCCAAACCACTCATACCTATGTTGGCATCTCTAACCCATTTACCCAAATCAAATAGACCCTTGCCAATTTTCAAACATGGGTTTTTGGGAACTACCTCCTTGATTTTGGTTGAATCATTAGTTGACCTAGTCAACTGCTGTAATAGGTTATCACACACATTTCTCTCTCGGTAGTCTATTTTCCCTTTAAACTCTCTTCTAGGAGGCATTTTGAATTTAGGGTTTTTAAAGTCTAACAGTTAACAATTTCAAGAATAAAACCTTCTTACTGCAAACCCTAGTATTCCTTCAAATTTATCAGAACTCAAAAACACCAGTATCAGAAAATTTCCCATTTCACAGATAGCTTGAAAATCTGAATGTGATTGATGCAACTTTGCTTCACTCCACAACTTTGACAATTATGCAAAATAAGCCTTGAATGATCAATCAAATAACAATCCCATCATATTTGAGCATTAAATTCTCACTGCAAAGAAACACATGTTTGCCATTCCTCCTGCTGAGTTCGAGATTTCATGGCTAATAGGTTATAACTATTACTTTAGCATTTTAAAACATAGCCGTCGATCTTGATAGCTTTCATTTACATCATATGGTCCACAACAAGTATTTTACAATTTTCATTTCCTTGGATACATGTCACAATGACTTGTTCCCTCAAAGGTTATGTTTCTACCACTTTTGATCTGAGGCTTTACACCCACCGTTAGATCTTTACATACTTAATTGCACTTTACCTTACTTTACATTGCCAGAGGGTCCCATCACTTTGGACACGCATCGCCATGACGCATTCCCTTGAAGGTTAAACATTTTCCACTTTATGTTCAAGGCTTAACACCACCCATCTGATCCTCATAATTTTTACTACCTTTACTCAACTTTATAACCCACAGCTATGATCTTGCAGAGACATGTGGCAACACCGTGCAATGCCCTAATGGTTAAAACCAAATCAATTTTGATCTAAGGCAACACACCAGCTGTTAGATCTTTATTAACCTATCTGGTCTTAGTTAACCAGCTATCTACCAACCGTAGTCTCAACTTGCCCAGTGGGACATGCGTCACAATGACACTTTCCCTTAATGCTTAAGATCCCTTCATCTAGTGTTTAAGGCTTAATGCCCACCGTTAGATCTATTTGAAGATGTTGTTGATTTATCTGATTATTTATTATAATTTTGAGCTCGTTGTTCACCAGGTGTTAACACAACACTTTCCCTCAAGGGTTATTTCATTAGCCTCTTTATTGTGGGGATTTGTGACCACTGTCAAATCAGATCTGACTTGTCTTTTATTTAAATTCAACTTTATGATTTTGCTTGGACCCATGTGGACATGCATCATTACCGCATGAAGCCTCAAAGGTTAACTTCCTTCATCTTTCATCCTAAGGAAAAGTGCGGGCCGTTAGATCAAACATGATCTACGATGATCTTATGACTTGTATTTTAACTATAGCTGGACCTACCAGATACACGTGGCTTCATGGCGCAATGCCTTAAAGCATAGATCTCGATCATCTTTATCTTAAGGGAATGCACGAACCGTTGGATCAAAAAGAACTTTCCCAACACATGATTTAAAATAAATAAAGGACTTGCGGGATTTCAAACTTAGGGAATATTAAAGCGCTAGAGACTTAGGAAAAATTGAACACGACCTCATTTAAAAACAACATGGGTAGACACATACTTTAAGTGATGAAAAAAGGTAACACAAAATTATAAACTGCTCTAACATTTAGGGTTTGAAATAACTTTTCACACTTGGAGATTAAAACAAGGGTTTCAAAATTTATATATGACCTTACTTGAAGCTTGCAGACCAAGGATTCAATTGCTTGGAATTTTTTTTAAATAGACCTAACAGTGGCTCTTTCCAGGGATGAATATCTCCTGTAGGTATTGTAAGAATTCAGAATCTTAGGGGAAGCAGACCAACCAACTGAAAGAAACAAACCAACTCACACAATAGAAAACAAAACAAAACTAAGAACATTAACAACACACTGCAGAAACACACTATATACACAACCTACTGTTCATGGATTATTAGACTTCAAGAGAAGTATAACTTCAAGAACTATCCATGAACTAGAAATTCTAAAATATTATCAGTAAGATCTTTCAATAAATAAGAATTTTTCCCATACCTCTCATGGACAATATATGGTCCTAGCCAGATTGGTTCAAACTTTCCATGTTTACCTTTATCTTCTAATCTGGCATTCCATATTAATACATAATCTCCCACACAGAATTGTCTTGATACTGCCCTTTTATCATACAAGTTTTTTGCTTGCAGTTGAAGCTTAGCATTTTTCATAGAAGCTTCCCTCCTAGTTTCATCCAATTCAACTAGGTCATCAATTCTCAATTGCATATCACTGTCAATATCATCATTATATAATTGGACAAACTTGTATATTTGCATTAGGTTATTATGAGGAAGTCTTGCCTGAATCCCATATACTAAATCAAAAGGTGCACATCCTATGGCCTTTTTATATGTCACTCTATCTTCCTAGACAACCATTGTTAGCTTTAAGTCCCATGCCTTCTTATTTGTATCCAGGACTCTCTTAATGATCTTAAGAAAACTTTTGTTTGTTGATTCTTCTTGATCATTTCCTTGTGGGTGGTAGGGTGCAGAGTAAGATGTTTGAATGCCATATTCAACACACAAATTTATATACTCCTCAAACTTAAAACACATTGCATTGTCTGATATTATTTTTTACGGACACCCAAATCTGGTGATTATGTTCTTCAATAGGAAATCTATTACTACTTTACTGGTTTCTCTTTTAGTGGGAATTGCTTCAACCCACTTAGTAAAGTAGTCAATTTCTACAATTATCCATGCATGCCCTCCGCTGGATTTTGTAGCTATTTCTCCTATAAAATCAATACCCCATTGTTGAAAAGGGGCTTACACTTCTACTGGTGTTAGAGGTAGATTACCAGAGAATTTCAACTTACCATAAAAATGCTGGCAAGCATCACATTTCTTAACCAATTGATGAGCATCCTTAAAGATATTTGGCCACCAGAATCCTTCTCTTAGAACCTTATGTGCAGTGGTCTTGGCCATATAGTGGCCACCACATACTCCATTGTGCATTTCTTGTAGAATCATGCCTGCTTTCTCTTTATCAACACATTTTAGTAAAATCCCTTCAGGATTTCTCCACCATATCTCATCTCTGATAAGGGAAAAATGGATAGAGTGTAGCTTCAAGGTTCTCTTCTTGTTCTCATCCATCCCCTGCAGACGATTCATTCTTTGTAAGTAATAAATAATATTCTTGTACCAGTCATAGTGGTCAAGGTTACAAATAAAAGGTCTTTGTTCTTCCTCTAGGGAATTGACATGGTTTGCATCCAAGTTTGTGTTAGCCATCAACTTGGCTAATCTCATTCCTCTGACCAACTTAATGATTTGAATTTCAATGTTAAACTCCTGGATTCTGTTGATCCATCTGTATCTTTTACCTAACACATCTTGTTGGGTGAAGATGTCCTTTACTGTTGCTGAGGGTACATATGAAACTACTATTGCACTTATTAAATAACATCTAAAATCTTTAACAACTTTTACCAGTGCATAAGCTTGCTTCTCATTTATATCATATTTTAGTTCTGCAGCCTGTAAGGACTTGCTCAAGAAAGCAATAGGCTATTCAAACCCTTCCTCATTTTTTTGTAACAAGACAACAACAATAGTATGGCATGATGCAAAGGAAAAAATATTCATAGGTTTTGAATAGTTAGGAGTTCTTAAGACAGGGGCATCCTTGATAGCTTGCTTTATTTCTTGGAAAGACTGGGTGGCTTCTCTATCCCATTCCATTTTTGCATCTTTCTTCATCATTTTGGAAATTGGCCTACTTTTCTCAACAAATTTTGTGACAAATCGTCTGAGAAAGTTTACTTGACTAAAGAAAGATTGAATACCTTTGACATTCCTTGGGAGTGGCACCTTGTCAATAGCAGCTACCCTATCTGGGTCAATTCTAACCCCTTCCTTTGAAACAATATGCCCCAATAAATTACCTTCTGTTACTCCAAAAGTACATTTGCTGGGATTCAGAGAAATCCCAAATTCAAGAGCTCTTATAAAAATCTTTTCTAAGTGTTCACAATGTTGTTGCTCCTTTTTAGAATATGTTGTAAGGTCATCCTGATAGACCTCCAAGAATTTATGTAGTAAATATAAGAAAGCAACATCCATGGCTCTCTAAAATGTGGCCCCAACATTTATTAGACTAAAAGGCATCCTGATGTAAGCATATGTCCCCATGGTGTAGTGAATGTAGTCTTGAATTGCTCTGATTCTTTGACCATTATCTGGTTATACCCTGAGAATCCATCCATCATCGACATCAATTCACAACTAGTAACCCTTTGCAACATATTTTCCATGTTTGGGAGAGCATAGTTATCCTTGATGGATTCTATATTTAGGTTCCTAAAATCCACACATAGTCTGATATCTCCATTCTTCTTCCTGACAGGAACTAAGTTGGAGACCCAAGAAGAATGTCTAATGGGTTTGATGATCCCTGCATCTTTTAGCTTTATTAATTCTTGTTCCATTTTTGGCCTTAGTGTGGGATTTATGGGTCTATGATTTTGTCTAAAAGGCTTGGCATCCTCTTTCAAATGAATCTCATGCTAAAATAGATCCTCATTGCATGCTTTTAGATCATCATATGTCCATGCAAAGAACCTTTTGTATTTCCTCAATAAATGAATCAGGTCCTCTCTTACTTTTGGCGACATCTTTCTTCCAATAAATAATTTTTTAAGAACATCACTTGTGTTGGCAAGTAATCAATTTGGTGTAAATGTGATTTACTTTTTGGTTGTCATTTATGGAAACACATCTGGGTTTCAAACCGATTCCAAAAAAGATAAGTTTTGGTGATTCGGAAATCCACTAAGTGTAGAAGCAGAGATACATAAGTGTTTTGGATGTTGAAGATTGAGATCGATGATTTAGGGAAAGTGAGATTAGAGGAAGAAAATATGGGGTATGTATGACCTCCACCTAAGATTGTTTTTTTTTTGGTTGAGTCTACAATGAGTTAGACAGAATTGAAGACATACAGACTGTAGCATAACAATGAAACATAGCCATTTGATAGTAGCGAAGATTGAGGGAGTATGGCTTGGACTCCAGACAATCGAAATTGTATTTTTGTTGTTGATAACCTCCACATTAACTATGCAAGAGCACCAAATATGCATTTAGTGTTTACTATATTAAATGTATTTTTTAATGATGGCTGACTTAGTAATATTTGTAATATTCATACTAAGAGCCGACTTTGTAAAGTTGTGAGATACATATGTAAGATATTTTTGATAAAGGTAAATTAATGTTGTAAGTGTATGGAAGTTGGATAGTTGGATGAGTTGTTGAGAAAATAATAGAGCAGAGAATGGTAGAGATATTTGAAGAACATTAAAGGAACTATCTAAGCATCAGTGTTGCTTGTTTTTGTTCATGACTGAGAACACTTTGTAACCTGAAATATATTGTAAGAGCTGTAAGCTCAGTTGGCCCCTAATAGGGTGTTGTGAACCTTTAACAAGGTTGTTATTCCTCTAACAAGGAAATGTACTATGTAATATTCAGCTCCTAACAAGGCTAGGTCTCCTTACATGGACATTATACTTTAGTTCATGCTTGTGGGTACCATCCCCGCCGGGGTTTTCCCTTGGCCAGGGTTTCCTCGAAAACAAAATATGGTGTTATGAGTATTGTGTCATTTTCTTATGTTCTTTTCTTTACAGAAAGTTTATGGTTAATATTTAAATGGTTGAAGAATTTAATAAAGTACTATAATACTGATTCACCCCCCCTCTTAGTATTATCCAATCCTAACAATTGGTATCAGAGATTTTGGCCCTTGGAGAGAAAGTCTAAAAACTTGAGGGAGATCAGAATGGATTTGGATAGTTTGCAAGAAAACTTTGATGCTGCACTTGAAGACCTTGATAAATCAAAAGAAGAGAATGGAGAATTGAGATTCAACATGCGTAGAGCTAAGAAATTCATAAAGAAACTCAAAGATCAACTTGAGCTTTCCAGAAATCAAAGACAAGATCTTGTGGTTCAGATAAAAGAGGATTCAGATGAAGACAATTCAGATAAAGCAAAGCAACTAAAAGAAGAGAATGAAACTTTGAAGCTTGAAAATGAGACTATGGCTAAATAAATACAGGTATAGAAAGATGCAAAGAAGAAAGTTGAAGAAGATTTAAACAATGCATTAGATCAAATGAAGAATGAGGCTGACAACTACAAGAATAAATATCTAGAAATGGAGAAATACAATCAAATAATAAAAGGTGAACTTGTTGAAGAAAAGAATCACATTGAGAAAATTCACACCAGTAGTGATTTGATTGATGAACAAAGAGACAAACATAAACCTAAGGGTGATATGATTGGTATTGGATTCAGTGAAGCTGAATGTTTGAAGAATCAGGAAGAGAAATCAAATGAGAAGATTGATATTGAGAAACCTTCTATTGAAGAGCCTAAAGAACAGATCAGACCATTTAGAGGTATATGCTTTGGATGCAATAGATTTGGACACATGAAGAGAGACTGCAGAGGTAATGCCCCTTTTAGAAATTTTTCTGGTTATTGTTTTTGTAGACGTCCAAAATTGTCCTTATATTAATTTAATTAATATTCCCATAGCACTATAATTAATTTTAATTAATTATATCTGTTATATTCTTCTATCTATTTAATTAAATTTATTTAATTAAATATG
>MU225468.1:175244-243003 GCA_018584345.1 Thuja plicata | reverse complement strand
GTGATGGAAGACTTCTTGTTATTTTGTAGCATGTTTTTAGATATGTACAATGTTGTTGTTTGATGTTTATCTCTAACGTTTGCATGTTTGAAGCGTGCTCCCAACAGGTAGGTTTTCATCACACACAGTTTTAACTGTAATGGATATGGGTACAAGAAAGAAGAATGCAGAAAACCTAATCAATCAAGATATAAACAAGACAATGGAAGAGAACCCATAATGAAACCTACATGCTACAAATGTAATAACATTAGACACATTGAAAAATAATCTAAGCTGCAAGTCAATCAGGAAAGAAGACCTCCTATATGTTACAAATGCAATAATCTAGGACATATAGAAAAATTTTGCAGGTATAATGGATCAGACAACAGAAGAGTACCACCTCCTATGAATTCATAGAAGAATGGAAATGATATAGGTAAGAGTGTTGTTGATGTGAAGAGTGATTTTGAAAGTTGTTTCAAGAAGGCAGAATATAGCAACAGTGGTAAGATATGGAAGATCAAAGAAACTAGTGAGACATCAGTTCAGGGAGAGTCAGTAGAGGCTACTGGATCTTCGCCTAATGGTAGCAAGATGGAATTGACCTAATTGGCCGATCATGGCCTTAGGGGGAGCATTGGATATAGATAACAGAATATATCCTACCCCAAAATTCATGGATTGAGCTCATGCGAGCTTGGGTATAAGCTTGGCTAACATCATGAAGTACACATCTAAGAGCACAACATCAGCTGACACACATAGTTTGTTCACGAGATCTAACAGCCGACTGGACAATTTTAAGTGGAAGTGAAATTCATAACTTAACTTGTATAAAGAACCACTTAATGACTTATCTCTTTACCATTTGACAAAGAGCGAGCTAAGGAAATTAGAGAGCAGAGAATTTCATATTATTCTACATTGGCCGTGCGTGATCGATTGAAGGATAAACTCAGAATTTAGTGAAAGAAAGGTATTTTACATCACCTAGCCATGGATGCACCTATTATTTTCGATGTTACAGATAGACCTAGGTATAAGTTTAAGAAACATCCATTCAAATCATGTGAAGAGGATCCAAAGGGAGCATTTTCCCAAACCTCGTATGGTGTGTTACACATAGAAGATATTAGGGCTTACGTACATTGTAATTATGACATACTGGGAATTGATGATATATCAACTAAGATGGAGTATATGACTGACAATGGAGTCATGAGAAAATAATGCAAACATATCAATCAACTAAGCATAATGAAAATTCTGGATTTATTCAAATTCAATGAAGATGTCTGGTTCAAAATACTGTTAAGTAGGGTTCATGATCAGTTTATCTGGATTGGTTATCAACCTGTGAAGATTTGTAGTGACCTAATCCATGAAATCACTAGATTGGACAACACCTGAGTCATTCCTATTACAGATAAACATGTGAAGAAATAATTTGAAACCCTAACTCATTCTAAATGGGACAGACGGGCAATGCCAATAAATGACATCTTTCAACAAGATGTAAGATTGATTGTGATGATACTTGGGTACAAGTTCTACTACAGTAGTAGACCTAATTTAGTATCTGCTGGATTCATCATGATGGCATGGAGAATGGTGAAAGAAAATGTATAGTACAATCTATGCAAAGTTTTGGCACAACAATTCCTTGAGAATGTGAAGCTTGTGAAGAAGGACAAATCGAAAACCTTTAGATTTGGTTCATTGTTGATGCATATGTTCATTCATATTGAGCACAAGTTTCCTGGTTTACATCCTAGTGGTTGGAAGTCTGGAGTACCCACTGACATATTTATTTCACGGAGCTACAAAAGATAGAATGCTACTTGGGTTTATGGTGAATTATTTGGTATGATCAAGATACTACAGAGACAAATGAAGACAAGGTATAGAATACATGAAGACATTGTTGAGAAATACAAAGATACAATATGTTTCATGGTTGAAACTGATTGTGTATGATTTGAAGTAGTCATACCCAGGAAGAAATGGTGTTATCGCATGGGTTATGAAGTGAGTTCTGAAGTGCTTACCATGCAAGTAGAACATGTCCTTGCATCAGAAATTGACACAACAGAGGAAAGATGGGGAACTTATGAATAAAAGTCAACAAAAGTGAGAGAAGAACATACAAGAGGTCTGAGGAAGAGAAAGATAGAAAATCTTATACAAGATTGCGGAGTTAAAGCAGTATTGACAGAAGAGGAACTTAAAGAAGTCAAAATGAAGATGACAGAAAGGTCACTTGGACCTGCAAGTGGAAGTACCACAACCCCTCCCACTCCTAAGGTAATCATGGTAGACAGTCCTCCTCCTCCTCAACAACAAACAACTCAAACTGAAAATTTCACTTCTAGAGTAACAAGATCAAGCATGCATACATCACCTAAAGAGAAGAGCACAACAAGAGAAGAGAAGAAAACATAAAAAAAACATTTGGAAACCTGACTTGAAGATGCTAGAGAAGAGAGCATTAGACCAAGGAAAATTGATTACAATTGATAAATATTATAACAGATATGAAGAGGTGGACACAATTAAAATTGAAGACATTGTGATAGAGCACCTACATACTTTTAAGAAGACACTATTAGAAATTGAAGGAAGCATACCCATAGACCTTTATGGGAGATTGGAGATAAAAAAACATGTTGCACAAATTGAAGATGATATGATCAGAAACCAAGAAATAGATAACATGCTGCCCATGATATCAGTCCAAGAAAGGGACAAAATATACAAGGAACTGAAACCTCTACTAAGGACCAAGGTGAGATTATTGAAAATCATGGCGAGGAAATATGATGAAGTCACTAAGGAAACTTAGAAGACACTAGAGAAGATACTGATGAGCATTACTTCTAGCAAGCCCTCACCTCATACGACCACATCTCCCAGACAATTGGGAATGGGTGAGAGATCTAAGGCAACAGAGACATCTACTAAGAAGAGCCAAGAAGTTCCATCACCATATTTCTATGTTTCTGGTGTAGCAGTAACTCTTGACACCTCTCAAGATGAGAAGGACCCTTTTTTAGGAAATATGGATACTTCTGTGGTAGATGAGGCATAACAGAAGAAAGAAGAGGAAAAAAATATGGAAGAGGAACAGAAGAAGGAAGAAGAGCAGAAGGAATAAGAAAATAAGACAGATCAGAAAGAGGATGAAAAGAAAGAGGTAAACACATCATCCATTTCATTGTTGGCAAGAAGTGATGTAAATGTTGACAACACAGATTAAGTATAGCTAGTATAACTGGCATTTACTGCTTTGAAAAAAGAAAAGGAAAGGTCAGAATATAAAGGAGACAAGAAGGAAAAAGTAATCACAAGAGAAATTTATATTGTAAACAACTTGATTCCAACACCTATTTTTTTCCAGAATAAAGATGACATTGACAATCTGAGAATCACACTTGATGAATTTGATGGGCACTATGAGAACCTACTGAAGATAGCAGAGGAAAATTAAGAGAAGACATAATCTGAGAAGAAGCTAACAATAGTCTACAAATATATAACATGGGATTTAGGCATTATTAATACTTTCTTGACAAATGCAAGAAGCTGCATTGGACACGGGAGAAAATTGTTGAGTTATTGCATGAATCCAATAAGGCATATTCAGAATGTAGAAGACATTATTTCCAAAGAGAGGGAAACTCTGAACAGTATGATGGATGGTTGTGAAACATCCTCAAAATCCAAAATAGAGCTAGACAAAGAGGTCACAAGGATTTTGGCTAAACTCAGTGCACTGGATAATGAGAAAGGGAGAGTATTGACAAGGTTCAATTTGCTGAAATTTTTTTATTACTCCTAAGTTATCAATACTTGAGGTTCATCTCTTAGACTTGGAGAAAGTGACAGACTCACTGGATAAATCTCTGCCCACATACTTGAAAGAAGATGAGACCACATCATTTGCACTGAATGGCTTAATTCACATTAGCCAAATTTTGTTCAAGACATGGACTGCAAAAGTGAAGATCTTGGAAGATTCCTTTCAGGATATTTTGAAACTGGTGAGCAGGAATTAAACCTTTTTTTGTATATGCACCTTTGTCATTGTTGTCAAAGGGGGAGAAGAGAATATATATATATATATATATATATATATATATATATATATATATATATATATAGAGAGAGAGAGAGAGAGAGAGAGAGAGATTAGTTGGAACACTTATTCATTTTTTTGACAAGTGTTGCCGTTAATGCCAAAGGGAGAGATTGTTGGAAAGTAATAAATTTTGTGTAAATGTGATTTAATTTTTGGTTGTCATTTATGTCAACACATCTGGGTTTTAGAACAATTCCAAAAAAGATAAGTTTTGGTGATTCAGAAATTGACTAAGTGTAGAAGCAGAGATACATAAGTGTTTTGGATGTCGAAGATTGAGATCAATGATTTAGGGAAAGAGAGCTTAGAGGAAGAAAGTATGGGGTATTTATGACCTCCACCTAAGATCAATTTTTTTTTGGTTGAGTCTACGGTGAGGTAGACAAAATGAAGACAGATAGACTGCAGTAGAATAGCGAAACAGAGCAGTTTGACAGTAGCAAAAATTGAGGGAGTATTGCTTGGACTCCAGACAATCGAAGTTGTATTTTGGTTGTTGATAACCTCCACATTAAGTATGCAAGAGTGCCAACTATGCATTTGGTGTTTACTATATTAAATGTATCTTTTATTAAAGGCCGACTTAGTAATATTTTTAATATTCATACTAAGAGCCGACTTTGTAAAGTTGTGAGATATATATGTAAGATCTTTTTGATAAGGTTAAGTAATGTTTTAAGTGTATGTAAGTTGGACAGTTGGATGAGTTGTTGAATGAATAGTAGAGCAGAGAATGGCAGAGATCATTGAAGAACATTAAAGGAACTATCTAAGCACTAGTGTTGCTTGTTTTTTTGATGACTGAGAACACTTTGTAACCTAAAATATATTGTAAGAGATGTAAGCTCAGTTGGCCCCTAACAGGGTGTTGTGAACCTTTAACAGGGTTTTTATTCCTCTAACAAGGAAACAAACTATGTAATATTCAGCTCCTAATAGGGCTAGGTCTCCTTACAGGGATATTATACTTTAGTGCATGCTTGTGGGTACCATTCCCACTGGGGTTTTTCCGTGGCCAGGGTTTCCTTGAAAACAAAATATGGTGTTATGAGTATTGTGTTATTTGTTTATGTTCTTTTCTTTACAACAATTTTATGGTTAAAATTTAAATGGTTGAAGAATTTAATAAAGTACTATAATACCAATTCACCCCCCTCTCAGTATTATCCAATCCTAACAACTTGTTCCTACATTTACTTCTTCCAAATCCTTGGGTTTATTTACATTTTATACAACAAATGGCTTGTCCTTGTTATCAAAAGATCTTTCTAGCACAACTAGCCCTTTTGGTACTTTATTTGATTTCAGATTTAACACTTCCCTGCCTAAAAGGGTATCTTTTCCATCCACAGTCTCTACATACCTACTGAAATCAATCTCTTTGTTTCCAAATTCGTCTTCATAGTGTAAGAATCTCAGGATGTCCACATCATCATCAAAGACTTGCCATTTTTCCATGTTATCAAGTATTGAGGGACTAGATTGAACCTCTACTTCATAGATCCCAACAAAGGTAATATCGTCTGGCCTCAAAGCTATGTTTGCAAGCAAGTGTGCCATTCTATTTTGGCTTCTGTCCATCCAGCCAATACCAAATGCATCAAATTTTTCAAGTTCATCCCAGACTGCATTTTTGTATTGTTTCAACCTATGATTCTTTGAAGCATACTTAGACTTAATCTGAGACACTACTAGTTCAGAGTCTCTAATGACTTTAAGACATTTAATTCCATGTCTGGTAGCCAATCTCATACCAATCAACAAAGCTTCATATTCTTCCACATTATTTGTACATGTAAATAACAGTGTAAATGAAAATTTGAAAGTTCTTCCTGAGGGAGATATCAACAAAAATCCAGCACCAACTCCCTCCCTAGAACTAGTACCATCAAAATAGATTACCCATAACTTACTTTGTTTAGATTAATTAGTTTTGTCTTCAGACAACAGTGCAGGTGTAGAAGCATGTATGCGAATATGAAGTGGCAGATTGTTTAAGATGCTACACCAGTATAAAGAACAACATAGACTCATCCATCACATTAAGGTGATTATTTTATATCATTGGATCTTATTAAGAAAATTAGAGTTGCTTTGAAGATCATCTACTTGTTCATACTAATAGGTGCATCAACAAAATCCTCTAGCAAGGTGGACCTAACAGTCCTTTACAAATCTCCTCACAAAGTTGCATTACTTAATTGTATTGTATTAAATCCTTTCACAAGGTGGAATTAACAGTCCTTATTTATCCTAATAGGGCAGGCCATCAGAAGTGGTCAATTGTAAGCTTTAATAGGCTAAATTTATACTATAGTAATAAATCTTGTGGGTACCATCCCCACCCCAATTTTACTTTCTATTTTGGAAGGTTTCTGGGTAACCAAATATTGTGTCAAGTGTTGTGAATGTTTTATTGCTTTTCATTTCATGCATGTAATTAGATTGAATAATATAATAAAGGATAAAAGGATTTAGTTTTATTGGTTCCTGATTCATCCCCCTCTTAGTCACTCAGCCTCTACATATTTCCAACAATTGGTATCAGAGCTAAAGGTTCTCTTTACAGAAGTTTAACAGCTTGAGAAAAGATCAGAGGCAATGGAAATATACACACAGGAGAAATCCATTGAAAATGAAAAGATAGATTTACAATTGGCCATGGATCAAATCAGAAAACTCAAGGTGCATCTCTCTCTTTCCCTAAAAAGAAGAAAAGATTTAACAGTGCAAAAGAATGACAAAAGTTACATAGAAGAAAGAATTTAAGACTTATGCAAAGAAAGAAGTTTCAAAGAAGCAGATGCATCAATTGAAGAACTACTTGCAAAGAATATCAATTTACATGAAGAAGTCTATAAAATTGAAAAGAGAACAAGAAATTCATTCAGTCAGAATATGTAAAGTCATAGAATAGAAGAGTCAAGCAAAAAATGGAAGAGAAATGGCACAAGAATATAAAAGATTGCTGAGTACAAGATTAGAAGAAAAAGAAAATGAAATCCATCATTTGTCACTTTATCAAGAAGGTATGATAAATCAACTCAATAATGTAAATCAATAAGTTATCAATCTAAGGACATAAAATGAAAGACTGCAGAATGGTCTCAATACTGAAAAACAAACCAATGAGAGTATGATGAATTCATAGGGAAGCATGGATTAGTTGATAGAGAAAACTCAACTCAGACATCATGGACAAACTGGATTAGGTTATACTAAACAAGGTGAATCCTCACAATAAGGAACTCAAAATAATATCAAACCTACTTGTAATCATTGTGGGAAGTTAGGGCACATACAAAACAAGTGTTGGAGCAATGGGAAATCATAGTTTAATGGTAAATGCTACAGATGAAACAAATATGGACATAGGGAAAGTGAATGTACTGAGAAAACTAAGTTTGAAGGAAAATGCTTCAATTGTAACAAACAAGGTCACAAATCCTCTGAGTGTAGAACTAAGAAATGGAACCCTGCTGAACAATTAGCCAAAGAAATTTTTGGTTGGGATTACAACACATGGAGTAGATGTTATCACTATGGTGAATATGGGAATATTGGTGCAAATTGTGTAAAGACTCACCTCAGAAAAGGAATCCTACTAAGAGATGTTATGTATGTAAACAACTTGGTCATCTAAGAAAAAATTGCATGGATAGAGAAAAAGTGGATACTATTTTTGACAAAGGCAAAGAAATTTTTTCTAAAATCAGAACTTAGATGAGACAGCAGTGGGTAAGGAAATCCTCTGAGAGTTCAGATCAAAATAATGAAGGATCAAATGGCACCCAAAGTAGTGAATTGGGTGGATCTACCATCTTTGAATAAACAAACAAGGAGACCACTAAAAATGTGCATACAAGCCATCCTACATCAGTTCTAGACATGATAGCAAGTCCAAATCAACATATTGATGCACTAGGACACACTATGTTTCAACCGATTTGGGATCTCTATATCACCCGAGTTACATAGGCTTAACCAAGTTAAGTCGAGTTATATGGTTTTGAGGATTCAGAAGTTAGTGTTCGCCGAGTTTCATTCTGAGCTATGCCAGCTACCATGTACAGAGCATTTAATGAAAACTCAATGGTAAAGTCTCTTATAAAAGATGAATTTCAAGTGTTATTATTTACAAAGCTTTTAGTTTGCAGAGTGATTCAGTGCCTTAAGAGATTCAGAGCAAATTTATATTCGAAAGTTTTAAGTTACAAAGTTTTATCAAAACTCCAAGCATAATGGCATGTACACCTAGTAGCAAAGTTAAAAAAGGATCTAAGATGTTGGTTAGGAATGCAATCTGTGAACCTATGAAGTTTAAGCTTCATCCAACACTTGTAGAGGAGATAGAACCGATGGGAGCTCATTCCCTAATTCCTCCAAGGGTATTGTTGATCAATGACATCCAAGCCTTCTATCATTGCATAATTCAACAGGAACATTGGAAATGAAGAATTCTTATGATAAACCTTGTGAAGCCAGATAATTGAAGCTAGCGCATAAACATCTAGAAGTCAAGGGTTTGACTCACATCATCCATATGCCACATAATTTCTAGGTTAAGTGGATTAGGTTCATTCTGAGCCGTGTTCACAACATGCAACTATGGCTGGAGAAACCAGTGAAGATTACCAAGATAATGATACATCGTGTTATAGGGTATCCTATGTTGGACAAGTCTAAATCTATCAATAACCTTCCCCAGGATGTTCTAGCTAAGAAGACTCTTGTCAAGTGGGACAACAGAGGTATGAGACTAAATGGAGTAACTGACATGGGATTAAAGTTTGGGATTCATGTGATTTCTCACAAAACCTACAACTCTAGAAGACCTAACAATGTACCATGTAAGGCTATGGACTTGGCATACAAGGTGGTCAAGAACAACCTCTCATTCAACCTTGCTAAGTTGCAGCTCATCCAATTGAGCAAGAACATGGAAAGAATTTGGGCATTAAAGACAAATCCATGTAAGTTTGGTTCACTTCTGGTCTGCATATTCTTTTATATTTAGAAGTATTTTCCTTCCAAAGGCACAGTAGTTTGGAAGAAGGATAGACCTATAGTGTATCAAATAAATAAATTCATAGTAGAATTAGGAGACAATTTTGAGAGCATCATGGATGTATATTTTGAGGAATTTAGACATAAGATGTAGAATAGGTATATAATTCCTAAAAAATTGGTTGAAGACCACAAGGATGATGTTTTTTTCCTAGTTGACTGTGATAAAGTATATATTTAGGCAGTCAAACCTAGGGTTGCTTGGGTGAAACCTCTTGCATACGAGGTTAACATAGATGAGACCAAAGATATCATTGAGGCTCTTGTGAATGAGCTTTTTGACCCCAAAGCACCTTACTTTGGTACATATGAAGAAGCCAAGAGTAGAATTTCAATAGAAATTGAGATTCCTAAGATTTTGAAAAGAGGAAAGAAGAGGTTAGAATAGTTTGGAAAGAAGTATGGAAATACTTCACCTTCTATCTCAGTAAGCAAAGAAGATAAAATCAAGATAGAAGATGATGTATCTAAAAAGGAAGAGGAAGAGGAAGAGGTAGAAGCAGATCCTCCTAAGAAGAAAAAGAATCTAGTTCTCAAGAAAACACCTAAGACCCCTACCCCTATCCTCACTACTAGAAAACCAAGAAGATCAAGAAGGAAACTCATATCACCTAAGGAAGATGAAGAAGATGAAATCACATTCAAGAAGCCCCCACCTACCTTTGAGAGGAAAATTGAAACCTTAAGAGAAGGTAGTGGTATGAGTTCTCTGAAATCTCTGAATTATGCTTCCAGAATGAAGGATGAACATAAGCAAATTGAGGAAGCAATTGTAGAAAAGATGACTAGATGGAAGTATGATCCATCTAAACTATAGATCCACATGTCTAAAGACCTATCCAAGGCAATATCTGTTCCCTAGAGAAATGCTGTCCAAACAGAGAAAGACATTAGAGAACATACATTGAGGCAAGTCATGCCTATCATGAAAAACAAAGAGGTCAAAGAGGCCATGACCAAGTATGAAAGCAATCACACTCCAAGTTTTTGGACCTTTTAGGTATTGAATAAGAAGATAGAGGATGTGGTGCAGGTAGCTAGAACCATATGGAAGGCGATATTAGAAATCAAAGAAGAAGACAAGACTAAAGTACAAGTACTACACACAAGGAAAAGACTGATGATGTAGATTTACCTAAGGTAGAATCCATTGAAGAATCCAATGTAGAGTAGATAGAAATAGAGGTAATGGCATCTATTCCACAATCACCTATACATATCATCCTATCTCTGAGAAAAGACAAGTCTACTAAATCAACATCAGGACTAGTAGGGACCGAGCACCAGGCTCCACCTGCTACTGGGCCAAGCCTGACTGAGTCATAGAAGGCAACTGTAAACATTCTTTCAGTGAGCATAGATGCTACGTTTGATTCAGACCCTACAGTTGGTGCAAAAAATATATGACATAATCCAACTGAATACTAAGGAGAAGACTAAGGAAGAAAAGGATATGGATGATAGTGGAAAAGGTAAGGAAAATTTTCCTTCACCTAATCCTAAGGATAGTGGAAAAGGAAAAGAAATAATCACTGATGATATTGATCTTGAGCAAGACATTATGATTCCAAATTGGGATCTATCCAATCTGACAGTAGAGAAGATGGATACACTAGGGGAGCTATGGAAGAAAAGAGCTACACAAAAGAAGATCCAAGCAGCGAAGAAGAGAAACAGAGTGTTGGAAGACATAAAAGGTATATTCCTAGATGCACTAGAAGTAGAAGTAAATGAAAATGATTGTATTATGGACCAAATTGTAGACATAGTCCACAAGTTCAATACAAATTTAATTGGTCAAAAAAAATTACTACAGAAGGTAGAAAGGAAGTTTGAAAACAAAGTCCTAGAGAATGTTTCAAGAAAGATTGCAATTGATCAAGTAAAGCTAAATTCTCTCACTAGCTCTCTAGAAACTACAGTCAATAATGTTGTTTCATTATTTGTAAAGTTAAGTGATACTTCAAACTTCATAATAGAAATAAAGACAAAGCTGACAAAGGTAGATACATATATGAAGGAAAGTGCAAATCAGTTGGCACTTAACCCGAGTTCAAGCTCAACACATTTTGTGAGAATTAAGTATCTGACAGACATGCAGGATGAATTACTAAGGGAAGAAGCAAGGACAAGAGAATATCTCACAACTATGTAGAGCCAACTCCTTCCACACATGGATGTAATGCAGAAACGTCTAGCTCATGCCAAGACACTAATTCATGACAAAAACTTTTCCATTGCAGAGATTATGATGGAGCTATCAACAAAGTTACAGATTGAATTGCACATCCTGAAGGTGTTGCAAGATAATTGGGACAATACTTTGTCTCAGATTTTGAAGGTACATAGTAATTTCCTATCCTATTTTGGTATTAACATATAGATATATTTTGGCATTTGAGTCAAAAACAAGGGGGAAATGTATATAAAGAAGATATATATAAGGAAATTGATGCAGGAGCATCCTAGGATTCTTGGCAATCCTGTGTCAACCAAAAATATGTGTTTCCTTTGGAGTTTGGTAGCTTGGAGGAGTCCTCTGTGGTGTGTTTTGGTTTCCTATTTTCTCAGCTCCTGTTGCTCGGCATGCTTTCCAAGTTGCTCAGTCTTTCTTTTTGCTTTGTTCTGCTGCTCAAAATTGCTTGGGGAAGCTTGGCCACGTTTGTTGCTTGGCTTTCTTGGCAGTCTGGTGCTCGGTAGTTGGGCTGGCCAACTGTGTCTTATTTGGAGGCTGACTTGCTGGATGACTTTGCATTTAATATTTGTATTGGGAGGTTGACTTGGTCTTGGGATTTTAATTAATTGTATTTGCAAGGCTGACTTGTGGCTTGCTTAGTATTTATAGGGGGTTTGGGTAGAGTTGTAGGAGGAGGTGGGTTGGTGTGAAAAATAAAGAAAACTATATTTTGGCAGAAGAGAAACCTATTGTTGTGATCTTTTGCAGAGCTAGAGTTGAGGCTTAGAAACAAGCAAATTGCTTGGAGGCCTGTGTGCACAAGTTTATATCTTCCTATAGGTTTCTACCAGATTGTTGTAACCTATTGTTGCAGATTTGGCTAGCTAGGGTTAGGTTTGAGTTGGATGTTGAGGGATCTTGCAGAACTGTTATTTGTTTTGTAATTGGCCGTAACTAGGACGGCCTCACAGCCTGACATGTTGCAATAAATTGAGTGTTGATTCTATTCTCTATTATTTTCTGTTGTTGTTATTTCCACTGTGTTGTTTTAGTTGTTGGCTACAAGTTGGGATAGTACATTCTTGGATTCCCCAAGCTTGACTGCATCAAGTGGTATTAGAGCTGCTGGTTCATTTCTTGTGGTTTTGATCTGGTTTATTGCTTAGGGTTTTTGAAGATCTGGAGAGATGCCTCCGAGAAGATTGGACTTTAGAGAAATTGCAGATCTTTCAGAAGAAGTGGAGGCAAGGATGACAAAAAGATTTAGATCTGAGATGGTGGCCATGAAAAATGAAATTATGGAGGGTATCAAAAATGTTGGATTACATAGAGTTCCTAGAATGGATGATGGCTATGAAGAAGCTGCTAAAGATTTTGAAGCTACTGGATCTAGTGGAGATGACAGAACTGATCGGATGGTGAGATCTGGAGGAGGCAGATATGGTCAATTGCAGAGACTTGAAGCTCGGTTAACTACAAGTTATCGAATGGAGGTTTCCAATTTCTCAAGCACATTAAAACCCAAGGATCTAATTGATTAGATAGGTGAGTTGGAAGATTATTTTGAGCTGAAAGATATTGAAGATCCGCTTAGAGTGAGGTTGGCTCAAACTAAGTTTAAAGGGCATGCTACTCTATAGTGGAAATAATTGCAGAGGGACCGAGAAGAACAAGGCGAGATGAAGATCATTCAGTGGAGGATGATGGTGGTGAGGCTAAAAGCTAAGTTCATCCCTAATAAATATGAACTTGAGTTGTTTAAGAAATTGCAGAATCTAAAACAAAAGGAGACAACTGTGGAAGATTATATCAAAGAATTCTACAAGTTGACTATTCGATCTGGACATAGAGAACTTTCTAAGGAAAAGGTGGCAAGGTATGTAAATGGTCTGAAATTCAATATCCAGGATGAGATTGGTATGATAAAGATTGAATCTGTAGAGGATGCTTATCAGTATGCACTAAAGGTAGAGGAGAAGTTGAAGAGACGACACTATGGTAATTCCTGAGGGAAAGAGAAGCAAGAACAAGTAGTGAAAGATAAACCGAGAGCTAAGGAGGAACCAAAACCTATTGAGCCAAGGAGAAGAATAGATAGAAGTGTATTCAGAGATACTTGTTACAATTGTGGGGAAGAAGGACATTGATCTTATGAATGTCCCCATGCAGATAAGAAATTTAGTAGTCATAGAAATGCTGTGGTGAATGAGGTTGCTGAGAATGAATCTGAAAGGGATAATGTGAATCTTTTTCTTAGGAGGAATCTATTGTCCTTGAAGCAAACTGATTCTTGTCAGAGAAGAAATCTATTCAGAACCAGACGTAAGTGCAAGGATAAGGTCTGTAGTGTCATAATTGATGGTGGTAGTTCTAAGAACTTTGTTTCAGAAGAAATGGTTATTAAGTTAAAATTGGAAAGGAGACATCTTATTCCTTATTAGATTAGTTGGATACAAGATGTGTCTAAAGTAAGGGTTGAGGAGCAATGTCTTGTTAATTTTAAGATTGGGTCTTATTATGATGAGATATTATGTGACGTATTACCTATGGATGCTTATCACCTATTTCTTGGTAGACCTTGGCAGTATGACAAACATGCTATGTTTGATGGACATGCAAATACCTATGTGGTGAGGAAGGATGGATCCATGCATAAGCTGCTACCTTTACAAGAATCAGGGGCTAAGGTATGTGGAGTTATCAGATCTTGTTTGAATGATAGTGACAAACCTAAGAAGAAGAGAGTTGACAAACCTGTCCTAGTGGGTGTAAGGAAGGACAAGATGAAAGAGAAAGAGAATGATATCTTTGAGGAGCTTATAGAAATAAAGAAATAGATAAAATATTTGACGAAGGTGGTGCAACAAATAGTGACACTTGTGACACAGAGAGATGGAGAAGACCCCAAGTTGATTAGTCAGTTAGGTGAAGTGGATCAATGTTAGCTACTATCAGTTGCAAGCACTAGATATGAGAGAAGTACAGAAGATGTGTCAGATGAGATAATGAACAGAGTGAAGAAATCATGGAATGAAGGACAAGAGGAGATATGGGTTAAGAAAAAGTATGGAGTATCTATTCTTATTCCCTTCATATGTTCATGATTTCCTTTATGAGAACATCTTCTTTACCTGGGGTGTTTGATGCAAGAGCATCCTAGGATTCTTGGCAATCTCGTGTCAACCAAAAATATGTGTTCACTTTGGAGTTTGGTAGCTTGGAGGAGTCCTTTGTGGTGTGTTTTGGTTTCCTGTTTGCTCGACTCCTGTTGCTCGACATGCTTTCCGAGTTTCTCAGTCTTACTTTTTGATTTGTTTTGTTGCTCAACATTTCTTGGGGAAGCTTAGCCACATTTGTTGGCAGTCTGGTGCTTGGCAGTTGGGCTGGCCGACTGTGTCTTATTTGGAGGCTGACTTGCTGGATGACTTTTCATTTAATATTTGTTTTGGGAGGCCAACTTGGTCTTGGGATTTTAATTAATTGTATTTGCAAGGCTAACTTGTGGCTTGCATAATATTTATAGGGGGTTTGGGTAGAGTTGTAGGAGGAGGTGGGTTGGTGTGAAAAATAAAGAAAACTATATTTTGGCAGAAGAGCAGCCTGTTGTTGTGATCTATTGCAGAGATAGAGTTGAGGCTTAGAAACAAGGAGATTTCTTGGAGGCCTATGTGCACAAGTTTAGATCTTCTTGTAGGTTTCTACCAGATTTTTGTAACCTGTTGTTACATATCTGGCTAGCTAGGGTTAGGGTTGAGCTGGATGTTGAGGGATCTTGTAGAAATGTTATTTGTTTTGTAATTGGCTGTAGCCAGGAAGGCCTTATAGCTCAACATGTTGCAATAAATTGAGTGTTGATTCCATTCTCTGTTATTTGCTATTGTTTTTATTTCTACTATGTTTTTTTGGTTGTTGGCTGCAAGTTTGGACAGTCCATTCTTGGATTCCCCGAGCTTGAATGCATCAAGCCCCATGAATATAGAGAAGATATATATAAGGAAATACATGTATAGTAAAGAAGTAGAGAAGAGATATATGTAAAGCTACAAAAACAATTTTGGAAAATAAAATACAGAGTCAGTTGTAACCGAGCAGTAGAGCTATTATCAAAACCCAAGCAACTACCCAAGCACATGGTATGGGGGAGTTTTGACATAGAACAATTTTTGGATATAATAAGTGTTTTTGGTCACTAATGCCAAAGGGGGAGATTGATGAACTTATGGCAAGACATATTGTCAATTAGTGCCAAAACACTTAGTCATCACAATGTTGACCGAGCCAGCAGTGCAACCCGAGCAATTACATTGTAACCTGAGCAATGGTAGTGTCGAACGAGAAGACATTGGTAATCAGTATTACCTAAGTGATCAAAGAAGCCCAAGTACATAGGGTAGTCCGAGTACCAGAGTTTAGTATGTTTTCCAAGTGACAGTATAATTCCCAAGTGCCAGTATAATGCCCGAGTGGACCACTAGACCTGAGTGACAATTTTGGGCTGACTTAGCTTATATTAGATATTATTTTATCTTATGAAAGTTGACTTACAATTGCATTTGGTTTGGATAAGGTATAAATATAAAGTATTTTTTTTATCCAAATATGTGTGAATAAAAGTGTATAAGCATGTATGCGAATATGAAGTGGCAGATTGTTTAAGAGGCTACATCAGTATAAAGAACAACAAATACTCATCCATCACATTCGGGTGATTATTTTATATCATTTGATATCATTCAGAAAATTAGAGTTGCATTAAAGATCATCTACTGGTTCATCCTAATAGGTGCATCAACAAAATCCTCTAACAAGGTGGACCTAACAGTCCTTTACAAATCTCCTAACAGAGTTGCATTAGTTAATTGTATTGTATTAAATCCTTTCACAAGGTGGACCTAACAGTCCTTATTTCTCCTAACAGGGCAAGCCATCATATGTGGTCAATTGTAAGCTTTAACAGGCTAAATTTATGCTGCAGTAATAAATCTTGTGGGTACCATCCCCACCCCAGTTTTACTTTCTATTTTGGAAGGTTTTTGGGTAACCAAATATTGTGTCAAGTGTTGTGAATGTTTTATTGCTTATCATTTCATGCATGCAATCAGATTGAATAATCTAATAAATGATAAAAGGATTAAGTTTTATTGGTTCCTAATTCACCCCCCTCTTAGTCACTCAACCTCTACATATTTCCAATAGTTTCAATCCTCCCTTTATGATGATGAATTGATGGGCAACTATGATTGTGGGAAAATAGTTCCTTTCCCTCTTCCTATTAGTGCTTCTTCTTGTAGGCCTCAAATCTTCCTTATAGATTCTGCTAATCCCACTTTGATGGGAACTCTATAAGGTAATATATTTGGCACTCCTCTGAAGCCATAAAATTTGAACACTCTTGATACTGGGTAAATAATAATGTCACCCCAATTATGTACCATATTAAGATTTTTATTATATTCCTTTGGCCTCAAAAGTTGTAATAGTTACACAGGAATTCTAAGATCATCAAAAAGCAGCAATGCCCTAATTCTGGCAGAAAACATCTATCAAAAGTGATATAACTTGCTTCTTTATTATCCCAAGACATATCTGCACTCCATAATTGCATAGGCATATCTTCATCATCCTTGACTCTCATTAGGTTCATCTCTTCCTCAAAGTAATCTACTCCCTTAAATAAAAACATGTGCATCAGCATGGAGTACCATGCAAAAGGTTTGGCAACTTTTTTGTTCTCCATGCCTATCAAACCCTCATGAATTAGGTCTGCAATGTATGGAGCAAAATAAAAAATTATTTCTAAATGAGGATGCAAGATCTGGACCATCATGAATATATAATGGATGGGCATCTCCTTTTCTTCATCATCCCCAAAGATTTGACAAAGAGACCTATATACTCCTCTAGCTTTTGGATTAAAGTAATCAAGTTTAAAAGGTTCTTGGGTGTTTGGCCCTACCATAACCAAGTCACAAACTTTGTTAAAAAATTCATCTAGTGGTTCTCTTCTAAGATAGTTCCTTTGAGCTTGATATATCTCTTTAAACTGACTGAAGTCAATCTTATTCATAGGGGTATCTTGATCATTCAACCTAAAAAATTCTCTAATTTCTTCTGCAGTCACACTGATCATGATGTGTCCATTCTTATCCCTGACCACTCTAGCTATGCTGTCATACTTATTAGATATCTGCATAAGCATATCTATATCCATAAAAATTCCAGGCACCACTAATTTGCCTACATCAAACTGCCATAAATTACTATTTGGGGCAAAGGCATTTCTCTGGCTGAATACTATGTTGGCATCTCTAACCCATTTACCCAAATCATATAGACCCTCACCAATATTCAAACATGGGTTTTTGGGAACTACCTCCTTGATTTTGGTTGAATCATTAGTTGACCTAGTCAACTGCTGTAACAGGTCATCACACACATTTCTCTCTTGGTAGTCTATTTTCCCTTTAAACTCTCTTCTGGGAGGCATTTTAAATTTAGGGTTTTTAAAGTCTAACAATTAACAAATTCAAGAATAAAACCTTCTTACTACAAACCCTAGTATTCCTTCAAATTTATTAAAACTCAAAAACACCAGTATCAGAAAATTACCCGTTTCATAGATAGCTTGAAAATATGAATGCGATCGCTGCAACTTTGCTTCACTCCAACACTTTGAAAATTATGAAAAATAAGCCTTGAATGATCAATCAAATAACAATCCCATCATCTTTTAGCACTAAATTCTCACTGTGAAGAAGCACACATTTTCCATTATTCCAGCTGAGTTCAAAATTTTGTGGCTAACAGTTCATAACTATTAGTTTAGCATTTTAAAACATAGTCGTTGATCCTGATAGCTTTCCTTTACATCAGATGGTCCACATCAAGTCTTTTATAATTTTCATCTCCCTAGACACATGTCACAATGCCACATTCCCTCAAAGGTTATGTTTTGAACACTTTTGATAAGAGGCTTTACGCTCACCATTAGATCTTTACATACTTAACTGCACTTTAGCTTACTTTACGTTGCCAGAGGGTCCCATCACTTTTGACACGTGTTGCCCCAACGCATTCCCTTAAAGGTTAAACATCTATCACTTTATGTTCAAGGCTTAACACCAGCCATCTGATCTTTATAATCTTTACTACCTTTACTCAACTATATAACCCGCAACTATGATCTTGCAGAGACACGTAGTGACACCGCACAATACCTTAATGGTTAAAACCAAATCACTTTTGATCTAAAGCAACACGCCAGTCATTAGATATTTATTAACCTATCTTGTCTTTAGTTAACTATCTGTCTACCAACCGCGGTCTCAAATTTCCCAGTGGGACACGCGTCACAACAACGTGTTCCCTTAATGCTTAAGATCCCTTCATCTAGTGTTTGAGACTTAACACCCACCGTTAGATCTATTTGAAGATGCCACTATTTTATCTAATTCTTTATTATAATGCTGGGCCCGCTGTTTGCCAGGTGTCAACACAGTGCTTTCCCTCAGTGGTTAATTCATCAACATCTTTATTATGAGGCTTTGTGACCACTATTAGATTAGATCAGACTTGTCTTCTATTTAACTTCAAATTTATGATTTTTCTCAGACCCAATTGGACACGCGTCATTACCGTGCGAAGCCTCAAATGTTAACTTCCTTCATCTTTGGAAAAGCGCAGGCCATTAGATCAAATAGGATCTACGATGATCTTATGACTTGTATTTTAACTATAGCCATACCTGCCAGATACACGTGGCTTCATGGCACAATGCCTTAAAGTATAGATCTTGATCATCTTCATCTTAAGGGAATGTGCAAACCATTGGATCAAAAAGAGCTTGCCTGACATATGATTTAACATAAATAAAGGACTTGCAAGCTTTCAAACTTAGGGAATATTAAAGCACTAGAGACTTAGGAAAAATTAAACATGGCCCATTTAAAAACAACATGGGTAAACACATACTTTAAGTGATGAAAAAAGGTAACACAAAATTGGAAACCGTTCTAACATTTAGGGTTTGAAACAAATTTTCACACTTGGAGATTAAAACAAGGGTTTCAAAATTTACACAAGACCTTATTTGAACCTTGCATACCAAGGATTCAATTTCTTTGAAATTAATTTAAATAGACCTAACATAACTCTTGCTTGAACTTAGCATTAAGTGCATCTTCCATATCTTATAGATTTCCTTGTTTTGTACTGACAAATGGCTTTTGAATATTTTGATAGACAACCATAGTTTCATCTGAATTTGTTCCTTTCTATTTCTACATCTCCTTATCTTTCTCTACAAGCTTAACATACAATTTATTTATCACTTTATTCAATTCAATATGTTTGTCAACAGATATTTTCAACTCATCTTGCATACATTTTACATGATCCTTATTAAACATGGACTTGAACACCAATTTATTAGAAGAGACAGGTGGATTTGTGTCTCCTACTGTTTGCACAATACTTGGTCCTTCAACATTCTTAGAAAAATCAATCATCTTGGGCTTATGAGCCCCTTTGAAACTCACCCATGTGACCAGATTTTGTGTTTTAGGAATATAACTTGATCCTATGATCTTCTCCTTCGTATCAAATTTTGCAACAAAGGTGGGGTCATCCTGCTTCCTCACATGATCAAGGAGAAATGTTTCCTTTAGATTTAGACCAGGAACTAAAAGTATGTCACTTTTCTTTAGCATCTCCCTCACCTCATCCAAAGTATAATCAACATTGTCCATATTAAACTCCTTAATCATTTGACTCACAATTCCCTCATGCATAGATTTCTCAACCCCCATTAATCTTATCTACTTCTACTCTTTAAACCCTTTCATCCTCATTTGAATCCATAAATCTTTGAATTCTTGGGAGTGGATGAAATCATTAGTCTTAATGAATCTAGAAGATATGGCTTCCCTCTCATCTCCCAATCCCATAGGGTTTTCTTCAACATCTTCCCATATTTGAGCTTGGTAGCCACGAATTTCTTCTTGATAAACAAAGATTTGGGAGGAATGTCTTGTCTCCTCATTTTGTCTTATGTCTCTTAAGGTTGCAACAATTTCTTCTATGTCACCCATCCCTTCTGACATGTCATATGAAACAAGGGGAGGTTGTGCCTCAACCTTTGAAACTTTGGTAGGAGGAGAGTCTGAATCTGAATCATTGATGATCAATTTTATCACCCTTTTGGGGGGAGGATTGATTTTTCTTCTTCTAATACAACACTCTTACCTTTCAATTTATCAAAGTCCCGGATGCACAATTCCCATTTTCAAATCTTATTTCCCACTTCCTCATGGAACCAGGGTAATCCTTGTGGACTCTTTCCTTTTCCAATTCAACAAGGATTTTAACGTTGCTAAACCATTGAGATATTTTTGAATAACCATTGTAATTTCTTATCAAATATTCATTTAAATAAAAGGAATGCCTATATTCCTTTACCCAAGACTGGATATGGCCCTCTAGATCATAGTTCTTAGACTTTGAACTATCCATCTAATAAGAATTTAGATGTTCTTTCACATGCTCAAGGGTTCCAGAACCTAAAGAAAAATCCCTGAACTTGGTTACATTGGGCAAGAATGTGTCCTTCCTTCTGGGAGCAATAAGTTCTCTCTCTAACCACAAAAATTGACACATGAATTCTAGGAATGCAATCCTCTATGATACAAAGATAGGAAATTTGTGTGGAATGCAATCCTCTCTGATACACTAAATAAGGTATGATCAACTTTACACATCCAGTCTGCAAAGTTATGAGTGAAATATTCATCAGGATTTGTTTCCTTCAGCCTCATAATCTCCTTTATTGAAGGGGGAATCCTCACCACCTCATCACCCAATTCCCTAAGAGTCTAGTCCAAAAATCTCTCATGGAATATTGTATAGTTAGCATCTCTACTGTGTTTGTCCCACAACCGACACCATAACTTCACTAGAAGTTTATTTCCTCTACCATCCATAGTGGTTAAATTTAATGAATTGGGGAAGACAATGTTGTTTTGAAACAAAATCATATGACACAATAGAGAGTAATGTTTGAACTTATTTTTCCTTTTCCATCCAACCAGTTCTTTATTTAGAATGCTTTCCAACTCAGAGGCTATATCATATTCTTGTGGAAAATGGGCGTTCTGGGTCCTCATAGATAAATACATGAGATCAATATGCATTCTAGATTTGTGGTCCTCTCCCAATATTTTCCCCCAACCCCAATATGTCATTTTAAAGAACCACATAAAAATATTAGTAGAGAAAGGAGCTTTGTCATTCAATTGAATCACTATATCCTTATCTTCTCCATTCATAAAGAGAGCCACCTCCTTCAGACCAATTCTCTTCACCATTCGCTCATAGTCCATGGAGAACTGTCATCTATCAAGATTGACAATTTCCCAAGTACCCAATCTAAAAGATTCATACATATCATATTTTTTGTTATGACCAGGATAGGGGTTCCATCAACTTTTCTCACTATTTTGGTCTCCGCCCTGTAGTTCCCGATTAATGCATCTATGAATTTGGTATCAAAAAACACATTGGGCACTATGAGCTTGGTCGTATCTGATTTCCAAGGGTTACATATCAAAACTTTATCCTCTCTTTTTGAATAAAATGACCAAAAAAATGATCTAACGTGAATGGGTATGTCAGAATCCCCACATTCCCACTTTTCATTTGAAAACAAACCCTTCATCCCTACATCTTGAGATTTAGGTAATGTTTTCAACAATGTGTATTGTGGGGGATGAATTGTTTGTTAGAGTAATAAGTTATTTCACTTATTAATTAAATCATTTTGATCTAATTATTAAGTCACTTATTATCTCTAGTTTACTTAAGCTAAGCTTTTGGCATATACTAATTAATTGTTTTATTAATTATTATCACGCAACCTAGGTTTTTCCCTTTTAGGGTTTTGATCACATTTATAAGGTTTGATCTCTTTGTAATTATTTAATTATTGAGGATGTTATTGCATTGAGAGTTTTTCTCCATTGTTTGCACAATATGTTTCCTCTGTCACCGATCTGTTATTTCTGGCCTCGATAGCTTTCATTTCTCTCTCTTCTGTGACAGGTTTTCATACAGGTGATTCTTTGGAGATGTAGGGTTTATTTTTCCTCAAATCTAATATGGTATTAGAGCTCCAGATCTTCATGCACTTGTTCTCTTCATGAAAAATTTGGCCTTATTCTTCAGATTTGTATTTTTTAAGAGGTTTTCTTTTTCAAATTTTTGTGGATTTGGGGGGAGTTTGTTTTTGGAGCCTTTTGGGCTCAAATGAACCTTGCAGTTGTGCTAAAAATGCCTAAAAACCCCTATTTTCATATTAGGCACGTCTAATTTGGACACAACTGTATTTTGAGGAATTTTGTTTTGTTTGCATCCCTTTTTTTGGGCATGTTTTTCGAGGTGGTGAAAAAAAATTCCAAAAAAACCATTTTTTTCTTGGTACCTCTGCCAATTTTGGCCAAAATTTTGGCAGTCCATCCATATTTAGAGGCATCACCAGATTTAGTTGAGCTTCACCAACTTTAGCCAAGATTTCTTGGGACTCTTCTTATTTTGGAGCAACTTTTATTTTTTTTCTCATATCTTGAGCAAACAGAAGCATTTTTAAGCAAATGATATATCATCAGAAAGATGGATCCAAGCCAGAGATTTTTTTGCAGGTTTGGTTTCCTAATTTTACTATTTTGCACATGTTTTTTCTAGTTAAATTTAGGGTTCCTTTTAGCACTCTGGGAGCCATATCTTGCTCGTCTGGGCTCCATTTTCTGAATTTCACATATCATTAGAAAGATGGTTATGTTAGGATTAAGTAATAGTAAGAGGGAGGGTGAATCAATATTACAACACTTTAAACATGAACCAATTAATTTACAACTTAATCAAATAAATATTGAAATGAAAAGAACATAAACACACAACACATAACTCATAACACCATGAATTATTGTCGAGGAAATACTGGCCAAGGGAAAACCCCAGTGGGGATGGTACCCACAAATATGCACTAAAAGTATTGTTTCCTTGTTAGGAGACCTAGCCCTATTAGGAGCTGAATATTACATTAGCACATTTCCTTGTTAGAGGAATACAAAACCCTATTAAAGGTATACTGAGCACACTACTCATAGAATTAGAAATACTATTCTGTTACAATACTTTCTCAAGAATGAACAATAAAAGCATATGTTATGCTTAGGTATTTCTAGTTGTAGCTTGCATCACTATCTATTTGATTTTGACATCACAATGCATCCATGCATCACATCCACATAATCTCATTCACCACATATACTTATCATACACTTTTCACACTTGTCACATACTTCGCTTCTCAAAATCTCTCCATATATATACATCTTATTTCATTACCCAATCGGCTTCCAATTACATCATAAAATAGAATTAATACTTATACAAAAAGTAATTACCAAGTCAATGACCATACACTATCAAAACATAGGTAATCCACAATCCAAATCCAACCTAGCATGTTTGAACTTCTTGTTATACTCCCTCAATCATCGCGACTGTTCATCTGTCTTATATCACTATTACTCTATCTTCACATGTCTTCAACTATCTGTATCTCACTGTGATCAACACCAAAACTCAAGTGACCTTAAAAAAAGGTCCTACATATCCCAAAATATCTTCCTCTAAGCTCACATGTTTCCATCTATCATATACTATCTTCTCTAATCAAAATTGTACTTCCATACTCTGTAATTATGCTTCCTATACTTAGTCATTTCACAATTCCAAACTCCAAAATTGTGTTCCACTCCAAGTGACCATCCATACCATATCTTCTTCCATAAATGAAAACCCTCAAGTTTTCCATAACACTCCCGAATGAACCACTTGCTAACAAGTTATGTTCTCTTTCTTTTGGTATGGGTCTCATTTCCAGAACCTGCTCCAGGTGATGAACATAACTAATTGAATGTTTGAAGATGTTAAGTTGATGATCACCAAAATCCAGATAGTTAATGCAAGACATTAAATCAGATAATGGATTGTATTGTCATTGATTTCAACTTGATATAATATAATTGGTTATATACATAAGTGTCAGAATTCAAAGAACCAGAGAAATGAAGGTTATGCTTTCACTAATGAATAACAGTTTAGTATTCACAAATCAACAACAAACACCAATGGATAAGTGCACACCAATGGATAGAGAACCCTGAGAGGAAATTCACAGTGATTCCCAAGAAAGAAACCCAACAAGCATTACCGACGAGAAAAATCACAAGCATTACCAATGGAAAAAACAACAGTGTTATCGATGGACAGAACAATAGTGTTACCCGATGAACAGACAACCCCAATGAAGATCCTCGAGGAGAACTGAAGTGTTGAATGAAGCTAACAAGGAATTAAAAAACTGAAAGGGACTAAAGTTCAGAAATGAAAAAAGACTTAGCTGGCAAGAGCTAAAGATGGAGTTAACTGGTTCTTAATATTGTTTTCATCGACAAGTTAGAAACTAGAGATAAGAGAGAGTTTTAAAGAAGTTTTATTACATTTGTCAAGAAGATATCTACGAGACAAAACTGAAGTAAAGCCTTAAAGAAATATTGGATAGAATCGCAGATCATGCCAATAACAAGAAAGTCAAGAAATGAGAAATGGTTGAATCATATCTATAAAGAGACAATCTAATTCATTATGAATTAGGGGAGTGAATAGAGAAGAGGATGTTGAAGAGAAACTGATGAAGAAAAACTTCAATCAGACCCAATCAATCAAGCTAATGAATAGAGCTAATTCTATGGACACCGAGCAACAAAGCACAAAATCACCGAGTAGAAAGAAGTGGAGCAAAGGTATTGAAAAGATACATTGATCAGAAAGGTATTATGAGATTACAATAGATCTAAAAATCTGCAAGTCTATAGTTGTATATGTGAATAGATCATTTACTATTTCAATTTAACCATTGGATCATAAAGTCACTTGACTGAGCAGGAATTAACAATCCTTTCTATATTGAGATACATCTCAAGGAGTATCAAAAAGTTTGATCACAAAGATAGCATGAGATGCTAGATACCAATTGACAAAATACACTGGGTTTGGTCATAAAGGTAGCATAGAGATGCCAGATATCAAGTGACAAACCATTCTATTTAAATCCTCTAACAAGGTCACACCTAACAGTGTGTTTGTAACCTTTAATAGGGTTGGCTCTTCACCGAGCTCACTTTAGAAGAGTGAAAATTTTGGGTTATCGGTCCCAAGTGGTTTTTCCCTTAACATGGTTTCCACGTTAAAAGTCCATGTGTCAATGTGTTTATGAGTCATTACTTTAGTGTTTTTCATTACACATAACTAAAAATGGATTGATCAGTATACACTAAGTCATTTATTGTATTTTGGTAAATGAAAGACTGCTAATCGATAAACAATAAGAATAAGGTTTAAAAGAGTGAACTTTGAGCAATAGTTATTTGTTAAGATTATTTCAAGGCATTCATCTTGTAGGACTGAAGATAACTAGAGGATTAATATTGTGGTACTATGTTTTTGGTTTGATTTATTTAAATATTTTTGAGGCCACTAATTCACCCCCCCTCTCAGTTATTCTAAGACCAGGTACATTTTTGCAATCTGGTGATTATTTTGGATGTTTCAGGTACTGGGATCATTTTACTTGCATGGGATGATTCCTTTTTAGCTGTTACTCATGTTCTCACATATTTTTGTCATTCCTGAGCATTGCAGACATCTATTTATTTAGTATTTCTTTTTTACAAATGCAGTGAGATAAAGTGCCATGTGTTGCATGCTTGGGATCTTGCACATTTTGTGTCTATTTTTACTCACACTACATTATAAAGTGTCATGGGGGGTGGGGGTTTAATCTACCTTTTTCAAGTGAGTATTCCTTCCATGACATTAGCCTCATTATGTGTGTCAAGAGATTGATCCTTCCATGACACTATCCTTTATATGTGTTTGTACTTTCTTTTGCACTTTCCATGTTCCTAGTACTTTGACATGCAGTTGTTCTTGGCAGTCTTTTTTGGTGTACCTATCATGCCTCTCCCTTGTCAACATTATGGGGGGGGGGGGGTANTGTGGGGGGGGGGGGGTATCTCCTATTGGTTCTAATTCTTCCTTGGTTCGATGGAGTGAGCTATGTATTAAGTATTTTTTCCTATGTACTAGGCGGATGCAGTGGTTAGGTACCTATGCATTTTGGTGAGATAGATCATTTACCATATTAACACTCTTTCATTCCTATTTTGGAGGCATCCTTCCATCTTTTGATCATCTCTTCAGACTTTGGTTTTTTTTTCCATCTATATCTTCAAGTTATGATGTTTACCTTTGTTTTCCATCTCGATTTGAGTAGTGTCATTTGAGGGCACTCATGGAGATTACAATGTTCTCTCTTTGGTCATGTTCTATTATAGTGGAGGTTCCAACAGTTATTTTTCAATAGTGTTTGCAGCTTCATGCTTTAGTGGTGTTCTTCATGTTCATCCTTTGTTCCTATTTTCTAAGACATTCTCTAGTTTGGAGGCTTTTTTAGTCCTTCACTAGTCTTCATCTCTTTTTGGAGAGGGGTTTTTCCCACTGGGTCTTCTCCTTTTCTCCTCTTTAAAAAGATTTCTTGTTCTTGGGTACCTGATCATGCCTTGTTACCAGGACCCATTTCCTGATTTCAATAGTTGTTTCTATGTTTTTAGATTCTCCCTAAGTTTATCTTAAGGGGGGGGGGGGGGGTTNTTTTAGATTCTCCCTAAGTTTATCTTAAGGGGGGGGGGGGGTGTTAGAGTAATAAGTTATTTCACTTATTAATTAATTCATTTTGATTTAATTATTAAGTCACTTATTATCTCTAGTTTACTTAAGCTAAACTTTAGGCATATAATAATTAATTCTTTTATTAATTATCATCATGCAACCTAGGTTTTTCCCTTTTAGGGTTTTGATCACCTTTATAAGGTTTGATCTCTTTGTAATTATTTAATTATTGAGGATTCTATTGCATTGAGAGTTTTTTTTCCCATTGTTTGCACATGATGTTTCGTCTTTCATCGATTTGTTATTTCTGCCCTCCATAGCTTTTGCTTCTCTCTTTTGGTGACAAGTTTGCATGCAGGTGATTCTTGGGAGCTGTAGGGTTGATTTTTCATCAACTCCAATTTTATTATGTCTCCCAAAACTACCTCCTTCTTCTTCCTAGGCATTATACTATTTGAAAGAAATACTAGAGAGAGAAAATAATTCACTTACTGATTTACCCAGCTAGCCTAGTTGCTCCAAAATCTGCAGTGAACTAGGGAGCCAAAATCTACACGTAACTTCAATTCACCCCTGGGGATTTTAGGGCACTAATACTTTCAGCTTGAAATAATGTTTATATGTGCAAATGAATCTTTCAAATTATTTCCACCTCAGTTCACTATAATCTCATAAACGTGTCATCATTTCTTAGTACCTTGAAAGCCTCAGAGTGCAAAATATTACTTTTCTCTATGTCGCAAATCCTTCTTCTTTCCCCTCCACAAAATAGTGATGGTCATTGTTTTGCACACCTTGATATCTTTTAATATAGAAATAGCAATGGTCACTATTTCACGGTCTCTTCAAAACCTTTTCTGTGAAATAACACCTATCACATCCTTCACAACTTTATGATAACTCTCAAGACATAAGGGCTTTAGAAATGAATATTTATTAGTTCATTTTGCCAATTTCATATTCCCAATAATGGCTCTACCTGGGGATGAGGTATTTCACATGAATTCCTACAGGAATCAAAGATGTCTTAGGAGAAGCAGACCATTTTTCAGTGATTAAAGAAAACAAACAAGACACAAGAACAAAAAAAACCAAACTATAGTACAAATGGAGGAACCTTGATCTCAGTTGAAAAATTCTTTAGGAATTGGCCATGAACCGATAACTCTTGAATCTCTCCTAAATTATTTTGTAAATAGTAGGAATACTTGCTTGTTTTACCAGTGAACACATATGGGCCATCCCACAAATAATCAAACCTCCCTTTCTTACCCTTGTCCTTCTCTTTTGCATTCCATTTGAGAATCCATTCTCCTTCATTAAATATCCTGTCTGCGGATGTTTTTATCATATAAGTTCTTATACTATTTCTAGATTTTCTACATTTTATTTTCAGATTTCTTCCGATTTTCATCTAGTTCAGATAATTGTTCTACTCTATCATCCATGAAATTTACCTCTTCAACCTCTTCCTCGATTAAGAACTTATAAACTAGTGGCAAGTTGTTCAAAGGTAACTTTTCTTGTTTACCATATACAAGCTCAAAAGGGGAACATCAAATTGATTTATTGATAGTGGTCCTATCAACCCATACAACTAGTGGTAGTTTTGAATCCCAAGCTCTCCTACTATTAGAAAACATCCTCTTAATAATCTTCAGGAAGTTTTTATTACTTGACTCTCCCTGTCCGTTTCCTTGTGGATGATAAGGGGAAGCATGTTATATAATAATTACATTGTTATCACAAAAGTGTGAATTCCTTGGATCTGAAACATATCCCATTATCAGTGATCATCTTACCTAGCACTCCAAACCTAGTCAAGATACTTTCCATCAAGAACTTGATCATTGTCTTTCTAGTTGAGTTCCTAGTAGGTATGGCTTCCACCCATTTTGTAAAATAGTCAGTGGCTACTATAATCCAAGAATGACCCCCACTTGACTTATCATGAATTTCACCAATAAAATCCAAACCCCACATCTAAAAAGGTTTCTCTATTTGGATAGGTTTAAGTGGAAGTGCTCCTTGTTATTTTAATTTTTCCAGAAAATTTCTGACAAGGTTCACATTTCCTAACATATTTGTAACTATCCTAAAAAAGAGTTAGCCAATAGTATCATGCCCTTAATACTTTATGAGCACTTGTTTTGGCTGATAAATGCCCCCCATAAACACCAGCACATGATTCCTTCAAGAACTTTTTATCTTGATATTCATCTAAGCAAAAGAGTAACATACCCTCAAAATTTCGCCAATATAGATCACCTTCAATCAGAACATATCTGGATTATTGTAACTTCAATGATCTTTTCAAATTGTCACTCAATTCATTAGAACACTTCATGTGTTTCAAAAAGTAAACTATATCCTTAAACCAGGTAACCCTCTCAATACTGGTAACCATGTTATCTAGGTGTTGGTTTACAGTTTGTCTACTTTTAATTTGATTTATAAAATGACTCTTGAAAATACCCAAAGCTGGCTTTCGTAGTACAAAAAGTAACCACAGACTGGGTCAATAGTAAAAATCTATCAATGACCCTTGAATTGAAAGGTACAGTATCCCTTATGTGAAAGATATGCAATGAATTTTTGTATATTGGTCTTTATCGGTGTCCTCTTAACCGGAGAGAAGAAGAGGATCAACGAAGTTGTTCAAAGCTTCAAACAAATTAGGAAATGAAAGGGGACTTACTTAATGACATGAAATCTAAAATGCAAACTATTATGCAGTGCGGGATGAATGCAAACTACTATCTTCCAGTAGAGATGAAGAAAGGAAGTGTAACATTGCAATTCCCAGATTGCTAAGATTGTGAAATTTTGATAATACCCAGATTATCTTAATCTCATTTTCTGTTAACTTTCTCCCTAAATCCTTATGCAAGAACTAATCTATTTGAACTAGAATGTGCAATGAAATGAACATAGACTACTTATGCTGAAGATAGTAAACATACAATCCATTGAATGAGAATAAAAAAACCCTATTCATTACTTATTCATTTAATTTCCAGTGTAATCATCTTCCTTCAAAACATCACACAAATCCCTCTAATGAACCACAAAATTCACTTTGAACTTAGAGTCACATATAGTAGTCCCAGCTATAGGGGTTTGCCCAAAGTAATTTTTGCCGTTCTTATTTACTTTATAGAAATTTACATAAATAGGTCTTCTCCAAAATGACCAGTTTCAAAAATGATTGCCTCCTTACAGTATTTCGAGAGGAACATTCTAATAATAAACTTGGTCGGTTACAAAAACTGATAAAGCTGACAAAATGCCAAAAATGGCTGCAATATACAAAAGTTGGGAGGACGACACAAGTCAACATATTTTGTTGTCTTCTGTGTAACATCTTTTCCTCTGTAAGATTTCATTGCATCCATTACCTTTCCCAAATCTTGAGTATTTGGAATGATTATTTTGTCAGCTCGGACCATCCAAAAATCATTCATCTCTGTCAGTTCATCCAACTTGGCAATCTAGGATTGGAGCTTCTCCATTTCCTTTTTGATCACAACATCTATTGCGGAGAGCCACTAATTTTTGACACTTGGAAATTGGCCGGATCCACAATCTCATCTATGAAAGAAAGAAACATAGCTTTCATTTGCTCTATATTCACCAACTTGTCACTTCCGAAAACTTGAGATTCCATGCAATACTTTCAAAAAATCAAATAGTTTGTCCATTTCCTTTTGTAGTAACTTTACCATAGTTTTGAGTTCATCTGCAGATCTATTTGAGTTCTCAATCATGAACTCTAGAGACTGCCTCCAGTGAAATAATGGCTCATGTATGGTCTTGAGGATACCATTAGAGATTGCAACACTAGTCTCTATATCAATCACCTCCTGCAAGGTGCCTAACTACTCTGTCAATCCATTGGATGCACTATAGATGGTTTCCTGGTGCTTTGATGCTGTATCCTTCAATTTTTCTACATCAAGTAGAAGATTCCCCAAATTCTCGATAATAATGGGGCCTTTAACCTTTATCGCTTCTATTCATGCTTTGCCAATTTGACCAAACTATTTTTATTGCTGCACCTTTAGTAGAAAGTTCTTATTCTCCTCCACATTAGGATCAAACTGAGCAGAGGAAGTAGTGCCAAGAGAAGATTTAATATACTCTACTAGCTCCTTATTTTTAGACTTGAGGACTTCCTTGTTTTCTCAGAGTTCTTCTAATCTATCCTCAATCCGCTCATTGGTGGTTTTCTAGATATTCACCATCAAGTCATGCACTGGCACCCCTAGGTCCACTATTTTAATCTAGAAATCCTGAGCTGAGAGTTCATGAAACTTCCTTCTTTCTGTGGCACTGCTATCTCCATTAGCATATGCTCGGTCGTGGAGTCATGGGAAAGGGCCGCTATGGTCTTTTGCTTCTTCACCTTCTTTTCCGATGGCTGAGATGAGGTTGCCTTAAAGATCAAGTCCTTCAAAGAAATGGCCTCATCATATCGTTTCTTCTTCTTCTCAATGGTTTCTTCCAACCATGAGTCTGTGGATAGCACCTTAATTGCAGATTGAAAATTCATAGGATCAAACAGCTTTCGGGCCACCAGAGGAGTCCGTTTGTCTTGAGGAGGAACCAGGAAGGAGTAAACCTTGGTCACCGAAAGGGACAGAGTGTCTACCTGCCAAGAGGAATCCTGACCATCCGTGGGATTTGTGTCATCCAAGGTGATAACTGGACTTGGTGAGGGAGGCCTTGTCACCAGAACCTCCTATTATTTCTTATTTTCCTTTTCCCTATCTTCTTCCTTTCCAATGTTTGGGAGCAAACCATCTCTGTAGGTCAGAGTGATGGGAACATTCTTTTCCGGCGGCTGGTCATCTCCTTGCCTGGTGGATTGCACTGCACCTATTGAAACTAATGGTGCCACAGAAGAAGCAACTGCCGAAGATGATTTCTCAACTCTTGAAGTCATTCCTCAGGATGAACCTATGCCAGAAGTTCTTTTCTGTCATGCTCTAGTCCATTCTACCCACTTGTCAGTTCTCTTGATAATGCCCCTCATGAGGAGCTCCAATGAATCAATCACTGGACCAGTTGGTGGAGAGGAAGAAATAGGAAACACCTTGATCTGGTTGTAGGATGAAGGTTGCATGAAGAGACCATCATTTGCAAGATTAGACACATCAATGGCAAGGTTATACATTGTAATTTTATCCAAAGTTAAATGGGACCAAAGTTTTTCCCGTGTTTGATACTCATTGAAACACTCAACCCAGAAATCTTCAATGTATAGGACATGTCTGTAGGCATGTCTGAGTTTCAGGTGATCTCTAACAAAACCCATAGGATCATATTGAGGCCTAAGAACCTCATAATTAGGCAGCTTGATCTTATCTTCAAAAATTTGTACTAAATTCTGGGCATAAGATCTGGACGCACAGGAATATGGGCCAACCACCACGGGGAAGGAAATTCCAGCGATCTTCTTCATAGTTGAACACAGAGTGTTCACTTCCAATATATGCCAACAAAGCTCCACTAAGACTACCTTATCTTCAAGATACTTGGGCAGTCTCTTAGGAAATCCAAAGAAGGCTCCTATCTGAAGATAAGAGAACTCGAGAATTGGATGAAAGAGCATCCAAATTGACTGATTGTTGAGATGGCCTCTAGTGAGAATCTTCTTTCTGGGCAACCTTGAAGTTCCTGATAGATTCTCATTGTGAATGCATCATTTACAATAGTATACTCCTCAAAGCTTTAATGCAATTGTAGATTTGGGTAGAACTCATAAATTTTTGGTATTATTGTCGAAGTTCTGGATTGCTGGTAAGCCAGGCCACATGAGCTGAGTCGCCAGAGCATAAATCTTGTAAGAAGATATGTAGAATTATTTGAATCCTTGATAAGAGCTCGTCTAGGTTGCAAGCTTCTCACACAGAATTTCTGCCCAATCAATGAACATATTTTTAGTACAGACAACTTGAACAAGGAATAAATTATGCTCAACAAGATCTAAAATCTCAGGCTTTCCATCCAATCTAGTCAACAGGGCTAGGATATCAACAATTTCGCTCTTTAGGGTTGTTTCAAAGAGAGTATTTAACATCTTACTTTTATTTGATCAAGGGGTATGGAACTAGGTCCTCTGCATGTCTTCCCTCCTCAGAGTCTTCTTTTCATTGAACATAGACATAGAAGAACCAAAGTCAATATCGTAATACACATCTTTTACCAAAATGTTGAAATCAGATTGGATTAGGGCTTTATCAATCGTTAACAAAATTGAATAATCTAGAAAGAGGATTTGCCTTGTAGCTGGGTCATATTTCTCTATACATTCTCTGACGAGCTCAAGAGCTTGAACTACCATTGGAAATCCTGCAGCTTCTACTAGACCACTATCTTTGAGCTTCTGTGTAATAGGGTGAACTGGATGAGAATTCAATCTTTTGTGCAAATCTTCGAGATCAAAGAATCTTAGAGATGTGTTAGAACCTTCGTTCCAATTTTCACTCTCAATACCAATTAATCTTTCGTAGCCAAAAGATTTAACAACCATTTACTGTGAAATTGAGAACATGAGTGAAGACAGATGAATTGCTATTCAGAATGATGAGCAGCAAAAGATGACAAATGCTTAAGAAATAGCCGCTAAGATCTGAATGTTGGTGCCACACAAATGACATTAAGGTGACCTAATGGATGCAACAATAGGATTAGCATTTAATTTTTGATTATCAATGGCTATTTGAAATTCCTATGTTAGAGAACATAATGGCCTCGAAATCCTCAATCTTACACCTATCTTTATGTTCATTAGCCACTTTTTCCAAAACAAAACTTTAGTCTTTGTGGAAAAAGAACATACTTTCCTTTTGATGTCAAAATGAATGAATATTAGACCATTTTATCATGTGCTGAAAGAGAACATAGAAGGATACCTTTTCTGTAATCCTGTTTCCTTTATTTTGGAAAAGTATCTCGACAGCTTCACCTTTTATCCTTTGCACACTTAAACACCTTCTTTTCTGCCAGGGACGCTTGGCCTATTATCTTCTCTTTTCACTTGTATCGAGCTTGCACCTTTGAGACCATCTTTTCTGAAAATTGCATGATCTCTGCTACTACTCCGGAACTTGATATCTCTGAGAGTTGAAAAACTCTTTTTAAGAACAAAGTTTTACCAATCACTTATAAAATACATACTTTTCTTCTGAAAAAACATGTTGAGAATTACATATCTGAGGGTGGCTACTTATCATTCAGAAGACGCTATGAAGCTTTCCCTTTCTCGACATACCTAAATCACCTAAACACCAGATGAAGCAGAAAGATTGAAAACCTGCTTGGCTCAAATAAGAAAAGCAAATCATATAGCAGATAAGCACATTATGGAAGGATTCAGGATGAATGAGAAGTAGATCACCAAAGAAAAATTTTACCCCTAAGGACCTAAAGACCTTAGACTAAAATTAGGCAACAGCTGGCTCCGACTGGGGACTTAGACATGCCAATGTCTGAGAAGGGACCCAGAGTCTTTGGTTTCGCACAGCAAGACCGGCATGGAAAACAATGGGCAAACTAAACTAAAACACACGACAAGAAAGGAAACTAAACTAAACTAAGACCTAAGATAGCAGGAAAGGAAGCAAAGAAAACCTACCTATGCTAACTCTAACTTGCAGGGGTTACCTGCTTTCACTTGAGTATTTGACAGAGCTTCACATTCTAGCCATTGTAGGAAAATGGTAGAATCTTTCCAGAAGGATATGCCAAGATAAAGGAATTATTCTGGTTCACCTATATAATCTTTAATGGTCATTTCCAAAGTGAGTCAAATTTGTGATGCTTCCCTTTGGACTCACGCCTTTTATCCCAAAGTAGGACCAAGTCACCTTGCATAAAATTTCTTGGTCTAGCCTTCTTATAAAAGAATTTTTTCACTCTCCTCTGGTGATCAGTGATGTGGTCAAAAATATTTTCCCGTTCTTCCTCCAACTTGGTCAGATACATGATTCATTTCTCCAGACCATTCTGGAAAACTAGATCTTCAATTACTTGCTGCAGCCTACAAATGGATAACTCAAGCGGAAGTGGGAGACTAGGTTCAATTCCGTAAACTAGCTCAAAAGTGGAAATCTCGATAGCTCATTTAGGTGTTATCCTATCCACCCATAGAGATTCATGCAATTTATTATGCCAATCCTTTTGACTTTCTGAAACCAGTTTCTTCATGATGTTGATCAGGTTCTTGTTGCTTGACTCAGCCTGACCATTTCCTTGAGGGAAATAATAAGATGAGTGACTAAGATGGATACTATTGTCGTAGTAGAACTCTGTAATCTCTGATGAAGAGAAATATGTGGCATTTTCCATCACTAGATTCAAAGGCACTCCAAACCTTACCAAGATATTCTCTTTGATAAATTCACAGACCACCTTAGATGTAGTTTTCTTGGTAGGCTTAGCCTCAACCCACTTGGTAAAGTAATCCATGGTACTTATGACATATAGGTGTCCTAAAGAAGAGGGAGGATTAATTAGACCAATGAAATCAAGTCTCCATTGCTGGAAGGGACCCTCAACTACAACCGACTTTAATGGAAGAGCAGCCAACTGAGGCTTATTGGAAAACATACGACATTTATCACACTTAGCCACCCAGTTGTAGGAATCTTTAAACATGCCGGGCCAGTAGTAACATTGCCTCAAGATTTTATATTTAGTGACTATGGATGAGAAGTGTCCACCACATGCCTCATTATGAAATTCCTGGAGCAATCTCTCTTTTTGTGACCTGTCCACACATCTTAAAAAAAAGTTCCATCTATTGCCCTCTTATATAACTGGTGATCATAAATGACATACTTGGCCACTTTAGTTTTCAAATAGCTTCTCTATTTGTATGTCAACCCCTCTGGGAAATCTCCATAAGTAAGGAAATAGGCGATGTTTGAAAACCAGGGATCAAGAAGACTAACCATTAACACTTTCGGAGAATCCTCCTCCTGAGCTATTTCTTGATTTTCTGCCAATATTTTACACAAACCATTTTCTTGAACCAGCTTTGTTGGCTTAAGCTCAATATCATACTCCTATACCTTTTCTATCCATGCACCTCTAGTATTACATCCTATTTCTTGTTGTGTCAGAATGCTTTTAACAACAGAATCAGGAATATAAATAATAGAATGAGAGTGCAATACATAGAATCTAAAATTATTTAGTGCCCTTACCATTGCATATGCATGTTTCTTCATTTGAGAATATCTCAGTTCATGATCTTTGAGCGGATTACTCATGAATTCTATAGGCACCTAAATTCCTTCATTGTTCTCTTGCATCAATATAGCAGACAATGTATGAGCTGATGCGTAACAATACAATATGAACTCCTCGGTATAATCTGGATGCACCAACATAGGTGCTATGGCCATAGCATGCTTGATTAAATCAAAGGCCTTCTTCCCAGAGTCATTCCACTTGAAATGTTGACTACCCTTCATCATATCAATTATGCATTTTGTAATCTTGAAAAAGTCAGGAATGAACCGACTGAGAAAATTTACCTGCCCAAAGAATGATGTTGTTCCTGATTTTCTTGCCGACAGGTTCAATTGCTAGATGGCCTTCATGTGCTCAGGGTCAATTTAGATTCCATCATGGGAAACAATATGACCTAGCAGTCTTCCTTCAGTGACACAGAAAATAGACTTCTTGGGATTAAGAGAGATACCATGGTCTCTACATCTCTTTAGCACCTTCTCAAGATATTTCAAATGATTTTCTCTCTTCTTAGAGAAGACTATTAAATCATCCAGGTATATAACTATTATTCTATCTAGGAGGTCTACAAATGAAGAGTTCATAGCCCTCTGGAAGGTAGCTCTAGCATTGATAAGCCTGAAGGGCATTCTATTATAAGCAAACATTCCCCAAGGAGTGGTGAACGATGTCTTATACTTGTCTTCTGGGTCCACCTCAATCTGGTTAAAACCTGAGAAAGCATCCAACATGGACATCATTTTAGATCCAACAACTATTTGTAGTACATGATCCATGTTGGGTAAGGCATAATTATCCTTCAGGGAAGCTTGGTTCAGATTCAAGAAATCTACACAAATTCTGATTTCTCCGTTCTTTTTCCGAACGGGCATGATGTTGGCTATCCATGTAGAGTGATGTATGGGGTAGATGATTTTTTCTTCCAACATCTTGTGAAATTCTCTAAAAATGGCATTTGACACCTTAGGATTGTAGTTTCATTTTTTCTGCCGAAAAGGGACAACTTCAGGCTTGAGAGGAATCTTGTGCTTGAAGTCACCATCCCAGAAAGTTTTGAGGTCTTCATAGCCCCAAGAAAACACATCTTTGTATTGGTAAAGTAGGTTTTTAGCCTCTTCTCTTTCCTTTTTGTATGCAACAACTGCCAATATTTATCATCTTAGGTTTATTTTCAGTGCCTATGTTCATTCCTTTAAAATTCCCTGAGGTACCACCTTTCCTATCTCTTTCTTTTCTAATATATGCATCATGTCTATCAAAATTTGTTTCAAGGGAGATTAGGTGTTGAGGAATTTTGTTACCTTTTAACTATTCTTTTCCAAGATCTAACTCCTTCTTGCTGTCTGGAGAGAGATCCTTACAGGTACTAGAACTCCCTTCAAAATATTGATCACTGAACTGATTTGATCCTTCCATGAAAGCTTGAATCTACTTGTCACTGATGAAGACTTGCCAAATATCCACATTATCTAGGACATTCAGTCTAAAGAGAACTTCAACTTTGTACTACTTATCTCTTATGTCCGAATGCGGGAGGAGAAGTGAAGTTGAGGCGGCCAACAAATCTGCTCTAGTGTTCTACTCTCTTGGAACAACTTGGATTTAGAAGGCATCAAAGTCCTCAATCTCATCCCAAAATCTGTTCCTATAACTTCGCAATCTTGCATTTTTCACTGAGTATTGCACTCAAACTTGCCTCACTATCAACTCTGCATCACTGAGTGCTTTAAGGATTTTCACACCTCTTTGCTTCGTAGCAGCAATACCTAGCAACAAGGATTCATATTCCACCATGTTATTGGTGTTTTTAAATTGCAATTTATAAGAAAGATGTATCATGTCTCCTTCCAGGGGAATAAGAACTACACTAGCCCCTGACCCTACAGTAGCACAACTGCTGTCGAACTCCAAGGTCCAAATATCCTGATTGTTAGTTTCTGACATTTCATCTTGATGATCAAAATCTAAAAACAACATATAGTTGCCAAATTCCATCTCCTGGTAGAGGATTTGTGCCTTAGGGTCATCAGAATTCATTACTGTGAATTTGGCCTTTTCCTCGGGCTCCAGCTTTATCTTTTTAGTACCCACTGGGATAATAGCATGGGACCAATCCATCTTGATTTCTCCACCTATGTCTCTACAAAAACTTCTGCTTAGAAGCATACCATAGCTGGCCGGGATATCGGCTACCAAGATGGTTAGTTTCATCCTCTTTGTAGGGTGTGTTGCCAATGCAACTTGTGCATCCTTTACCTAACCTAGGAGTGGAACCTGTGTAGTATCCATTGAATAACATTGGCCAAAGGTTCCGGTAAGGGTCAATCCAAGGGCTTTAGCAACGAAGGTGGGCATGAAATTATCAGAGGCTCTAGAGTCAATAATACAGTTGCTTAGTTTATGACCATTAACAAATAGAGAGACATAGAATGGGTCAGTCTTTTGGCTGGGAGCTATGGCTAAAACTGAAGAATCTTCTTCTTGAAATAGAAAAGGAAGGACGGGTTCTTCATCATTTAGAGGGCCACTACAAGGGGGTGCATTACTAACAGTAGAATTTAAATTAGGCTACAATATGGAATTAGCATCAATTTTACAATAATCTACAAGATTTTGAAGTTCAGTAGGATGAGTTTTTAGATATTCTAATGGAGACACTTGGATCCTGACATCCTTGTAGTATTGAATTATATCAAATGAAGACAGAGAATTACCATTTGATTCAGACTTCAAGTGATCCTTCTTCCAAGATGAAGTAGAAGCTCTGGGTGCACCAACTAAAGGACCAGGTGCAATGTTTTGGGGAGGGAAAGAGCTTCCTAGATTTTTGTCTCTTTGACTTCTAATTTCTACTGCCATTTGAATTCCATCCATGGTGGCAAAACAATCACCTCTAACTTTAGAATCAGATTCATACTCCAAAAAGAAATTACCGGAGTCGCCATGGGGAGCAGAATCTTCTTCACTTTCAAGATACTCAATAGTTAGCTCATTACTTGAGGCTAGCTATTTGTATCTATTCATTTCTGGACAACTATTACCATCATGGTCAGCTCTTAGAGGAAAAATACACATATTATTCTTTTTAGCTGCCTTAATGGCAAGCTTTTGCTGGGCCAGTGGCAACTGCAACTATTTTCCTTCATGTTGTTTTCTGGGAATATCCTGGTAAGGCTACTGGAAGGATGGGGTAGATTTTCCCATTTTCCGCTTAAGGGAAATCATCTCATTAGACAATTTCTAAAGCATTGCCTCAATATTTCTGGCTACACTAGAAATAGAGCTTGTGGAGGCACCGCTCTGCACTTCTCACTTCCATTTCTTGGTAGCTATAAGGTCATCTTCTAGCTCAATTGCTAGAGTCTAAGCAGCTTGCAAATCAGCCACATGCACTTGTCTGATTTGGAAACTAGTGTCAGGAGGCATGGAACTAATAAAGAACATCTTCTGGTTGTCAGCTGTAGGCCTGCTAGCAGCAGGGATCCTGTTAGCCAGCTTGTTAAACCTCACAATGAAATCCCGCATGGGCACACTAGGTTCTTTCTTTATCTGAGTGAGCTGAGTCAGGAGTGTGTGTTCATCCTCTGTACTTTTATAATGAGTTTCAAAGTGGTTTCTCATATCATTCCAACTATTTATGCATCCCGTAGGGAGATGTTGAAACCAGTCAGCGACATTTTCTATCAAAGTTTCTATAAACATTCTTACTTCCATGTCTTCATGTTGAGGGTTTACAATACTGCACGCGGCGAAGAAGGCTTCAATATGCTCATCAGCAAATACTTTCCCATCTCCATTAAACTTTGGAAAGTTCTTTCTAGAAGCTTGAGGTAAGTCGTTATTAGCTCCTAGCTAAAGAGGCCCAATAGCATTACCCCAAGGGACAACCATTGAAATAGGGAGGGTTACTGGCATAGCCTAAAAATTTATATTGGTAGGAGAAACTACTCTGTGAAGAGTGAGGGTGTTACATAGTAATGGGGTAGTATTGCAGACAACAAGAGGTACAGAATAATGGCTACGAATTTGGGAAACTGGGCATGGCGGTGGTAAGAGGGCACCATGGATACCTAGAAAAATAGGATCCCAGACATTTGCTCTTCCTCTTCTGAGAGGGTCTTCTAACAAGGGGAACTTAGCCTTCTGCAATTCTACGAACACATGATCTTTATGTCCCTCTCTCCGAACACTTCAGGTATACTTAGGATCCAGATTTACTGAACCCGATTACTGCAGCTGCACAACTCTGAATCTTCTTTCCTGATATACAATGTTAGCCTCTATTCTCTCTAACTCAAAGTTGATTCTTCTGTATTGGTCTAGTGGAATTTTTTCTTTGTGAGGAAGCACCATTTCTCCTTAAGAGTGATATGCATAATGTAGCATTAGGAATGCCAAACAAATAAGTTCTTAGTCACTTAGTATAGCCACAGACAGAATTACTAAGCAAACTTAAGAAAATTTTGAGTTTCTCCCCAGTAGAGTCGTCAAAAATTGTTGGTATACAGTTTGTCTACTTTTAATTTGATTTATAAAATAACTCTTGAAAATACCCAAAGCTGGCTTTTGTAGAACAAAAAGTAACCACAGAATGGGTCAATAGTAAAAATCTATCAATGACCCCTGAATTGAAAGGTACAGTATCCCTTATGTGAAAGATATGCAATGAATTTTTGTATATTGGTCTTTATGGATGTGCTCTTAACCGGAGGGCAGAAGAGGATCAACCAAGTTGTTCAAAGCTTCAAACAACTCAGGCAATGAAAGGGGACTTACTCAATGACATGAAATCTGAAATGTAAACTATTATGCAGTGCAAGATGAATGCAAACTACTATCTACCAGTAGAGATTAAGAAAGGAAGTGTAACACTGCAATTCTCGGATTGCTAAGGTTGTGAAACTTTGATAATACCCAGATTATCTTGATCTCATTTTCTGTTAACTTTCTCCCTAAATCCTTATGCAAGAACTAATCTATTTGAACTAGAATGTGCAATGAAATGAAACCAGAGTACTTATGTTGAAGATAGTAAACATACAATCCACTGAATGAGAATAACAAAACCCTGTTCATTACTTATTCATTCAATTTCCAGTGTAAGCATCTTTCTTCAAAACATCACACAAATCCCTCTAATGAACCACAAAAATCACTTTGAACTTAGAGTCACACACAGTAGTCCCAACTATAGGGGTTTTCCCAAAGTAATTTTTGCCGATCTTATTTACTTTACAGAAATTTACATAAATAGGTCTTCTCCAAAATGACCTATTTCAAAAATGATTGCCTCCTTACAATTTTCCAAGAGGAACATTCTAATAATAATCTTGGTCGGGTACAAAAACTGACAAAATGCCAAAAATGGCTGCAATATACAAAAGTTGGGAAGATGAAACAGGTCAACAGATTCTATGTCGTCTTCTGTGTAAAGGCTTTTCCTCTGTAAGCTTTCATTGCATTCGTTACCTTGCCCAAATCCTGAGAATTTGGAATGATTATATTGTCTGCTCGGACCATCCAAAAATAATGCATCTCTGTCAGTTCATCCAACCTGGCAATCCGGGATTGGAGCTTCTCTGTTTCCTTTTTGATCACAACATCTATTGCGGAGAGCTCACTAATTTTTGACACTTGGAAATTGGCCGGATCTGCAATCTCATCTATGAAAGCAAGAAACCTAGCTTTCATTCGCTCTATACTCACCAACTTGTCACTTCCAGAAACTTGAGATTCCGTGTGCAATAATTTCAAAAACTCAAACAGTTTGTCCATTTCCTTTTGTACTAACTTTACCATAGTTTTGAGTTCATCTGCAGATCTATTTGAGTTCTCAATCACGAACTCCAGAGATTTCCTCTAGTGAAATAATGGCTCCTATCTAGTCTTGAGGATACCATTAGAGATTGCAACACTGATCTTCATATCAATCACCTCCTGTAAGGTGCCTAACTTCTCTGTCAATCCATTGGATGCACTATAGATGGTTTCCTAGTGCTTTGATGCTGTATCCTTCAATTTTTCTGCATCAAGTAGAAGATTCCCCAAATTCTTGATAACAATGGGGCCTTTAACCTTTATAGATTCTATCCATTCTCTGCCAATTTGACCAAACTGTCTTTCTTGCTGCAACTTTAGTAGCAAGTTCTTATTCTCCTCCACATTAGGATAAAACTGAGCAGAGGAAGTAGTGCCAAGAGCAGATTTAATATACTCTACTAGCTCCTTATTTTCAGACTTGAGGACTTCCTTGTTTGCTCAAAGTTCTCATAATCTATCCTCAACCTACTCAATGGTGGTTTTCCAGATATTCACCATCGAGTCATGCACTGGCACCCCTAGGTCCACTATTTTAATCTAGAAATTCTGAGCTAAGAGTTCATGAAACCTTCCTTCTTTCTATGGCTTTGCTATCTCCATTAGCTTATGCCTGGTCATGGAGTCATGGGAAAGGGCCTCTACGGTCTTTTTCTTCTTCACCTTCTTTTCCAGTGGCTGAGATGAAGTTGCCTTAAAGATCAAGTCCTTCGAAGAAATGGCCTCATCATATCATTTCTTCTTCTTCTCAATGGTTTCTTCCAACCATGAGTCTGTGGATAGCACCTTGATTGCAGATTGAAAAGCCGTAGGATCAAACAGCTTTTGGGCCATTGAAGTAGTCCGTTTGTCTTGAGGAGGAACAAGGAAGGAGGAAACATTGGTCACCGAAAGGGCCAGAGTGTCTACCTACCGAGAGGAATCCTGACCATCCATGGGATTTGCATCATTCAAGGTGATAACTGGACTTGGTGAGGGAGGCTTGGTCACCAACACCTCCTGTTCTTTCTCCTTTTCCTTTTCCCTATCTTCTTCCTTTCCAATGTTTGGGAGTGAACCATCTTTGCAAGTCAGAGTGATGGGAACATTCTTTTCTGGTGGCTGGTCATCTCCTTGCCCGATGGATTGCGTTGCACCTATTAAAACTGATGGTGCCATAGAAGAAGAAACTACCGAAGATTATTTCTCAGCTCCTGAAGTTGTTCCTCTAGATGAACCTACGCTAGAAGTTATTTTTTGTCGTACTATGGTCCATTCTACCAACTTGTCAGTTCTCTTGATAATGCCCCTCATGAGGAGCTCTAATGAATCAATCACTGGACCAATTGAAGGAGAGGAAGAAATAGGCAACACCTTGATCTGGTTGTAGGATGAAGGTTGCATGAAGAGACCATCATCTGCAAGATTAGACACATCAATGGAAAGGTTATACATTGTAATTTCATCCAAAGTTAAACGGGACCAACATTTTTCCCATGTTTGATACTCATTGAAACACTCGGCCTAGAAATATTTAATGTTCAGGACATGTCTTTAGGCATGTCTAAGATTTAGGTGATCTCTAACAAAACCCATAGGATCATATTGAGGCCTAAGAACCTCATAATCAGGTAGCTTGATATTATCTTCAAAACTCTTTACTAAATTTTGGGCATTAGATCTAGATGCACAGGAATATGGGCCAACCACCATAGGGAAGGAAATTCTGGCGATCTTCGTCACAGTTGAACATAGAGTGTTCACTTCGAATATCTACCACAAAGCCCCACTAAGACTACCTTCTCTTCAGGGTACTGGGGTAGTCTCTTAGGAAATCTAGAGAAGGCTCCTATCTGAAGATAAGAGAAACTCGGGAATTGGATGAAAGAGCATCCAAATTGACTGATTGCTGAGATGGCCTCTGGTGAGAATCTTCTTTCTAGGCAACCTTGAAGTGCCCGATAGATTATCATTGTGAATGCATCATTTATAGAAACATACTCCTCAAAGCTTTGATGTAATTGCAGATTTGGTTAGAACTCATAAATTTTGGTATTGTTGTCAAAGTTCTAGATTGTTGGTAAGCCAGGCCACATGTGCTGAGTTGCTAGAGCGTAAATCAGGTAAGAAGACATGTAGAATTGTTTGAATCCTTGACAAGAGCTCATCTAGGATGCAAGCTTCTCACATAGAATTTCTTCCCAATCAATGAACATATTTTCATCACAGACAGCTTGAACAAGGAAGAAATTATGTTCAACGAGATCTAAAATCTCAGGCTTTCCATCCAATTTGGTCAACAAGGCTAGGATATCAATAATTTCCCTCTTTAGGGTTGTTTCGAAGAGAGTCTTTGACATATTACTTTTCTTTGATCAAGGGGTCTAGAACCAAGTCCTTTGCATGTCTTCCCTCCTCAGAGTTTTCTTTTCATTGAACATAGATGCAGAAGAACCGAAGTCGATATCGCAATACACATGTTTTACCGGAATGCCAAAAGCGGATTGGATTAGGGCTTTATCAATCGTTAACAAAATCGACTGATCTGGAAAGAGGATTTTCTTTGTAGTTGGGTCATATTTCTCTATACATTCTTTGACGAGCTTAGGAGCTTGAACTGCCATTGGAAATCCTGCAGCTTCTACCAAACCACTATCTTTGAGCTTCTACGTAATAGGGTGAACTGGATGAAAATTCAATCTTCTGTGCAAATCTCTGAGATCAAAGAATCTTAGAGATGTGTTGGAAACTTCCTTCAATTCACTTTGAATACCAATTAATCTGTCATAGCCAGAAGCTTTAACAACCATTTACTATGAAATTGAGAACATGAGTGAAGATAGATGACTTGCTGTTCAGAACGGTGAGCAGAAAAGGATGGAAAATGCTTAAGAAATAGCTGCTAAGATCTGAACATTGGAACCACATGAATGACATTAAGGTGACCTAATAGATGCAATGGTAGGATTAGCATTTAATTTTTGATTATCAATGACTATTTGAAATTTCTATTTTGGAGAACATAACAGCCTCGAAATCCTCAATCTTACACCTATCTTTATGTTCATTAGCCACTTTTTCCAAAACAAAACTTTAGTCTTTGCAGAAAAAGAACATAATTTCCTTCTGATGCTGAAATGAATGAATATTAGATGATTTTATCATGTGCAGAAAGAGAACATAGAAGGATACTTTTTCTGTAAGCATGTTTCCTTTATTTCAAAAAAGTATCCTAACGGCTTCACCTTTTATCCTTTGCACACTTAAACACCTTCTTTTCCGCTGGGGACATTTGGCCTATTATCTGCTCTTTTCACTTGTATTGGGCTTGCACCTTTGAGTCCATCTTTTTCAAAAATTACATGATCATTGCTACTACTTTGCAACTTGATATCTCTGAGAGTTGAAAAACTCTTTTTAAGAATGAAGTTTTACCAATCACTTATAAAACACAAGCTTTTATTCTGGAAAAACATGTTGAGCATTACATATCTGAGGGTGACTACTTCTCATTTAGAAGACGCTATGAAGCTGTCCCTTTCTAGACATACCTAAATCACCTAAACACCAGATGAAGCGGAAAGATTGAAAACCCACTTGGCTCAAATAGGCAAAGCAAATCATATAGCAGATAAGCACATTATGGAAGGATTCAGGATGAATGAGAAGTAGATCACCAAAGAAAAATTTTACCCCTAAGGACCTAAAGACCTTAGACTAAAATTAGGCAACACCAGGTTCAGATAATTTATTTGAGTATCTTCTAGATTTGACTCTGTCACGATTTTGGCTAGGCCTTGAACCCACATATATTTAGTGATTTAAATATTAATATTAAATTATTGAACTTGGTTAGTCCATCTACATCTTCTCCCTATTACCTATGACTGCCTAAAAATATCATTCATCGTTGCATTAGGGACATAGGAAATTACCTTAGCTCCTACCAAATAAGGTCTAAAAGATTTCACTTCTTTGACAAGTGCACATGCTTGTTTTTCAATAATTTCATATTCGAGTTTAGCGGCTTCCAATTTTTTAGTAAAGAATGAGATGGGTTGTTCGTATCCTTCATCATTCTTTTGCAACATTACCGCTGCAATAGTGTGATACAAGGAAAAATAAAATATTTGAAATGGTTTAGTAAAATTAAGAGACTTCACCACTAGGGCCTCCTTAATTTATATTTTAATACTTACAAAAGCGCCAATGGCTTCATCTATCCAATTCAAAGTTTCCCCCATTTTCAACATCTTTGCAATGGGTTTGACTATTTCAACAAAGTTTTACACAAATTTCCTAATCAAATTAATCTGTTCAAAAAATGACTGGATTGCCTTAAATGTCTTAGGAATAGGAATCTTGTCAATAACTTCTATCCTTTCACAGTCAATCCTTATTACCTCATTTGACACAATGTGCCACAATAGCTTTCCTTTGGTGACTCCAAAGCAACACTTTTTTGGATTAAGAGATATCCCATACTCTAAGGCTTAGAGAAAAATATGCTCCAAATGGTTACAATGATCTTTACCTTTATTTAAATACACAGTGAGATCATCTTGATAAACAACCATGATGACATTAATTAAGTACTCAAATGCAACATCCATAGCTCTATGAAAAGTAGCCCTTGCATTTGTCAATCCAAATGGCATCTTTACATAAACATACGTGCCCCAGGGAGTAGTGAACATTGTTTTGAATTTCTCACTCTCCTTCATTTTGACTTGGTTGTATCCTGAAAAACCATATATCATAGACAATAATTCAATTCTTATGACCCTATATAATAGAGCTTCCATGTTTGGAAATGCATAATTATCTTTAAGTGATGACATATTGAGATTTCTAAAATCAACACACAACCTAACGTCACCATTCTTCTTCCTAACCAGTACCAAGTTTGACACCCAAGTGGAATGTCTTATTGGCTTGATGATCCCACCATCGTTGAGTTTCATTAGTTATTCTCTCATCTTGGGAGCCAGTGTAGGGTTAATAGGATGTTGTCTTTGACCAAAGGGCTTGGCATCTGGCTTGAGTGGAATCTTATGTTGAAACAAATATTTCATGTATCCTTTTAGCTCATTATATGACCATGAAAACACTTGCTTGTATTTTCTCAAAAGTGCTATTAATTTTGTTCTTATGTTTGGTGCCAACTTCTTCGCAAGAAACACCTCCCTTTGTGCATCATTAGAACCAAGGTTTATCTTCTCAATCCTTTCATCAATAAGGGGGGTAAGTTTCTTATCCAACTTATCATACTTGTCAAAAGTCCTTTCAAGAGCTGATAAACCCCTAGGGATCTTGTTGGTTTTCAATTGTACAATATCTTTGCCAAACAAGGTTTCTTTCCCATCCCCTATTTACACAAAAGCATTTAAATCTATCTCCTGATTCTGATACTTATCCTCGCATTTGATAAATCTTAACAAGTCTTTTTCATCCTCAAAGAATTTCTAGCTACAAATATTATCAGGGATTGAAGGTCTAGTTTTTACCTCTATTTCAGAAACACCATCCATTATAGCATCCTTCATTTTGAGTACTACATTTACAAGGAAATCTGCCATAATATTTTGTGATTTGTCCACCCATTGAATAAAGAAAGCATCAAAGTGTTCAATTGTGTCCAAGACCTTATTTCTATACTGTTTCAGTCTTGCATTCCTGGTAGTATGCCTGGATCTTATTTGAGATATAATTAACTCCGAGTCTCCAAAAACACTAAGTATTTTTATTCCATGCTTGTGAGCAATGTTCATTCCCAATAATGGAGCTTCATGTTGTGTGACATTATTGGTGGAACAGAAAGTCAATATGAAAGAATAATTGAATGAATTACCCGTAGGAGATATGAATACAACTCCTGCACCATTTCCTTCTTCACTGCATGGTCCATCAAAGAACATCTTCCATATTTGACTTTCAGTTTTCTTAGCTTGGATTTCAATTGGATCTGTACTAATAATTCTTGGTTGAGAAACTAGAATAGTGAAACTATCCATGTTAGAGTGACAAAAACATGTTAGCTAATTTGGATCAACATTTTCAATAATGTATAAGGATCTTGGCTCCCTATTTATTCTAACTTTTTTTCCATAAATAGGGATAATAACATAAGACAGATCAAAATGAACATGTCTTCCAACCATTCCGGTCCATTGTCTAGACAAAAGCATACCATAATTAGGAGGAACATCTACAACAGTAATATCAATTCTATATGTAGCCTCTAGATATTCAACAATTTTTAACTCAACATCTTTCATTGCACCAATGATAGGAACAAATATATTATCCATTGCATAACACTTGTCATACATGGTATCAACATTCAATTTTAATTCCTTCACGACCTCATTTTGCATAATATTTATAGCAGCCCCAGAATCAATCATTCAATTCTTTACCATTTTATTATTTACAAGGAGAGTCATATCAAATGGATCTACCTAAGTAGGATGTTTAGTTAGTGTGGGGTCGATGTAAACCTCTTGTATTACCTCTTCACTTGCGTTAATTTTAGCTTTCTTTGACTCCTCTGGAACATTGTTGGTTAACCTTATTGCACTTTGCTTGTACTGTGGAAACTTCATCATTTCAAACAAAGGGAAAGATAACTTCATCTGTAACAAGGCATTAGTAATATTAAAATTAGATGAAGGAGTATTTGCAATTGGCTTCTCACTCATAACTTCATTCCTATTAATGGTCTTGGTTGGCTTAGTAAATATGGGTTCGCCTTTATATTTATCTTCTACAAACTTTGAGACAACCACACCATTGTCCTCACCCTTTGTCAATTTTCCTCTTTTGAGAATTTATACTAGTTTTTTCTTGTTCATTATTTATTACCCTATTCCTTAATTGATATTTGCTTCTGGCCTGAGTAGATGTTGCCACATTGAGAGCTCTCTTTTCATCTTTAGTTAGGAAATATCATTTTCTCAAAACTTCCTCATCATCAGATAATTCATTAATCATGAAGCAATGTTAATTATATCTTTGCGTATCAATATCTAATTCATTCCCATCCTCTAATAAATCATAATCATCAGGGGCTCCATACGTATGAGAAAACAATGCATTCAATGTTTTAATTTGATCGAATTGCCGTTCTTTTGAAATCTCCTATTTCAGACTCTGTTCCACCACACATTGCAAAGGTGAATGAGGGAGATTTCATTCCATACACCAAGGATTATCATTAACTAGGTGATTCCTTTGTTCATTTAAAGGGTCAGGAGTACGCATACTTTGTTTTGATACCCATGGCTTGTCATCCTTCCATGATGTATTATAAGGCATATCATGTAATATGAATCTTTTGAAATATGACTTATCACTCCTAGGTTTATCACCTCTTCCCATATTTAGTGACAAATCTTGCAATAAATTCAATGCCTTATCCAGTCTATCCTCTTCTTTAGTTTGTTTATGAACCCGAGGATTTTTCAATTTAGTGCCATCTCTTAGGCCAATTTTCCTAGCATCTTTCCTATTACTCTCTATCTTCAAAGCAATTTTGCATGCATCTTGAAAGCTTATGGGATTTCTAGACCTAATTTCATAATTAGTTTTTCTATCATAAGAATCTATATAAAAAACAAAACAACACTCATTACAAGATTCATATATGGTGGTATCCAATACAATAATTTATTGAATCTTCTATTGAATTTAGTTACTGATTCGTTGAACCCATTTTTCACACTTGTGACCTCATGAAGCACAAAAGAAGGATCATTATGGTCACCAAATTCTTCTAGAAATTTCCTTTTCATTTCAGCCCAACTATCAATTGAAGCATCAAGTAATGTTTTGAACCATTCTCTTGCATCATCATCCAGAGATTGACCAAAGAGTTTCATATAAACAGCCTCATGAGGGACTTCATTATTCTCCATGGCATACTCAAAAGATGTGAGACAATTTTCTATGGTCTCACAACTATTCCCTGTAAATTTAGGTAAATATTTCCTCCAGTCAGACAAAATATCATGAGGGGCTCCCAAAATTCTAGTGAAGTTAAAAGGTTTGTATTTATTCACATTCATAGATCCTCTTGTAAAATCCAAATAATGAGGATCATACTGATATTGGATATTATATGGAGGTGGAGATGGGAGTGGATTGTGTGCATACTGATTGTATATGGGTCCCCTGCCATACTGGTTATTATTGGTAGGGGGAAAATGATATATATTTAGAGGGTTAGGGCCCCTTTATTGTCCTTGATCTGCTAGTGGTGGTACATTTCCTTCATCCCCATGGTTAATTATTTTGCTACCATCTTGAGTACCCTTCCTTCTAACTACTTCCTTTTTATTATCCTCATACTTGAAATCTAGATTATCTAATTGATCAATAACATGCTGGTAATGCCTGGGAAACTGCACATTATCATTCCTGATCCTTTGGAAATATGAAAAAAAATCACGTACCTTGTTTTCAAACTCTTGTCTTACATTAGCTAAACTCCCATGAGAAGCCTGAGACTTGTGAGAGCTTGAAGAGGAAGAAGATCCAAACCTCGAAGGAGGAGCACCTATGGGAAAAGGACCACAACCAAATCCTCTTGTTTGTCTATCAAATTCTCCTTGAAGTTATCTATCCCTCTTACTAGAAAAGGGTAAACCTCTACTCTGACCAGATGGAAAAAGATCCATCTTAGAAGAACCTATGTTTCACCTTGTTAAAGGAAGCTCTGTATATTGGAAGGATTGAATTTCAAATTGAGATCTTCTACCATTCATAGAATCTGGGATTGTTAAGAATATATATTTTTATATGCCTGGAATCTTTTCTGTCACCTCACAAATGGCTTTGTGATCATTCATGTAATAACTTATAATTCATATTCATCACCTCTTTTCAAGAGGAAAGAAAATGAATGAAAACTGTTCCCTAGCGGTGTCGCCAATCTGTTGGTTCCCAAATCAATCTATTGGAAATAACTAAAAGGATGCCAAGATTTAACTTTGAACTTTCCAACTAATTTGGCCAACTGACAAAATTCAACCAAGGTGTGGTTGTAATCCTCTACTCTTTATGCTCTGCAAAAATTGGGCGGGAAAACCCTTTCTCTAAGCTCCTTCTAAATTAGATATTTTTATAGAAGATTCAATCCAAAGTTCTTTGACTATCCTTAGTTACAAGGTGGAAAAAATTAGAATTTAAGAAAAAGAACCCCCTACTACTCTTATTGAATTAATCCTATTTGATTATTCCTCAAGTATACCTCTACTTAATAAAAATTAAAACAAAATTACTTATCAGTTTTAGACATTCCTTACTCCTTTCAAAAGATGAAGACCAGTCCCTTATCCAACTAGGAACAAAGTCAATATTGCTGAACCCTTCATGTACTTCTCTGATAGACAATAATCCAAAGGCTGAGCAACAACATCAATTACCCAATCCTATCAATGTGAATAAATTGAATTTACAATATTAATCTGTCTAATTGTGTTTAATCCTCACAAAGGAACCAATCAGATATAAAGCAACCTGAAAACACTTCACAATTGCTTTCTATATTTTTGTTAGATTAATATCGCAGAGTTGCAATCCAATCACACAACATTTACACCTAACAATCAATCCTTGAACTGATTATAATAGAGAGACTAAATTTAGAAAACATATAATATCCTAATTGGACAAGGAAATAGGTTATATTTTATTGATATAAAAAAATTAAGTACAATAAAGAGTTCTTTTTCTTCTAGTTGAGACTAGTTTATAATGAACGATCATGGTTTCCCTCCAAAATGGGAAGTGACAAGATTCTAACTGTTTACATTTAGTGCCATTTCAATCCTAACTAATCCTAATCAACTGAAACTAGACAAAAATATTACAAACATAACAAGACAAACAAATAGAAAACTCCAGAATATCATTAAAGTGGAACATCTTTATGCTTTGTTTTCTTCTTCGCTCCCTTAGAAGTACTTTTTATCAGCTAAAGATAGTTCTTAACCCATTCTAAAACCTGCACAAATGATGACCATTGATAGTGCAATATATCTCACACAACGTGTAGGTGTTCCTTCCATTTGTTCCATGTGATTACTCGAGCTTAGATTATAAATTTGGAGAATTTTCCTTCAAGTGAAATGACCCTATCCAAGAAAATGTTGAACTTGTCAACTGAGAAACTCTTGTCTTCTTTTAAATGATTTATAATCTTTGGAGTCATATTCAGATATTCTATTTTCCGCTCTTCAAAATTTTTCACATGACCATCGAGATCCACAAACTTTGGAATTGTCAATGTTTGATTGTGTCGAACAATGATAACTTATCTTCAATATTATCTTACTCTCGCAAAATGTACTTTAATTATTCAAACATTGAATCCATTATTCTTTTAGTTTCTTTGATTTATTCAAAAGCATCTAGGTCTCTTTGAATTATGTCACAAATTCATGTCATTTCAAATGAAGAGGGCCTCTACCTCTTAGCTAAACTCTGTAAAACATGCTTGTTCTTCTTAAATCCACTTAACATTTCATCCAGCAAACATTATCCCTAATAGACATCTTCACTTTTTAGTCACAATCTTAACCCTAAATGATAGAATCTTTTCCAAGGTTGAGATTATTTGTGTTAAGAACTCTTGCTTGAACTTAGCATTAAGTGCATCTTCCATATCTTCCTCAAATTTTGCAACCAAGGTGGGGTCATCCTGCTTCCTCACATGATCGAGGAGAAATGTTTCCTTTAGAGTTAGACCAGGAACTAAAAGTATGTCACTTTTCTTCAGCATCTCCCTCACCTCATCCACAATACAATTAATATTGTCTAGATTCAACTCCTTAATCATTTGACTCACAATTACCTCATGTGCAGATTATCAACCCCTATTAATCTTATCTTCTTCTTCTCTTCAAACCCTTTCATCCTCATTTGAATCCAAAAATCCTTGAATTCTTGGGAGTGGATGAAATCATTAGTCTCAATGAATCTAGTAGATATGGCTTCCCTCTAATCTCCCAATCCCATAGGACTTTATTCAACATCTTCTTGCATTTGAGCTTGGTAGCCATGAATTTCTTCTTGAAAAATAGAGACTGGGGAGGAAGGCCTTGTCTCCTCATTCTTTCTCATGTCTCTTAAGGTTGCAACAATTTATTTTGTGTCACCCATCCCTTCTAACATGTCATATGAAACAAGGGGAGGTTGTACCTCAACCTTTGAAACTTTGGCTGGAGGAGATTCAAAACCTGATCCTACGATCTTCTCCTCCATATCAAATTTTGCAACAAAGGTGGGGTCATCCTGCCTCCTCATCTGATCAAGGGAAAATGTTTCCTTTAGAGTCAAACCATGAACTAAAATTATGTCAATTTTCTTCAGCATCTCCCTCGCCTCATCTAGAGTACAATCAAAATTTTCTAGATTCAACTCCTTAATCATTTGACACACAATTTCCTCATGCGTAGATTTATCAACCCCCATTAATCTTATCCTCTTCTTCTCTTTTAACCCTTTCGTTCTCATTAGAATCCATAAATCCTTGAATTCTTGGGAGTGGATGAAATCATTAGTCTCAATGAATTTGACAGATATGGCTTCCCTCTCATCTTCCAAACCCATAGGATTTTCTTTAGCATCTTCCTGCATTTGATCTTGGTAGCCATGAATTTCTTCTTGAAAAATAGAGACTGGGGAGGAATGCCTTATCTCTTCATCCTATCTCATGTCTCTTAAGGTTGCATACATTTATTTATTGTCACCTATCCCTTCTCACATGTCATATGAAACAAGGGGAGGTTATGCCTCAACCTTTGAAACTTTGGCTAGAGGAGAGCCTGAATCTGAATCATTGTGATCAATTTTTGCACCCTTTTGGGGTGAGGTTTGGATTTTTCCTCTTCTATTAAAACAATCTTACCTTTCAATTTATCAAAGTCCTAGATGCACAATTCCCATATGCAAATCTCATTTCCCACTTCATCATGGAACCAGGGTAATCCTTTATGGATTCTTTCCTTTTCCACTTTAGCAAGGATTTTAAATTTGCTAAACCATTGAGCTATTTTTGTATAATCATTGAAATTTCTTGTTAAATATTCATTTAAATCAAAGGAATACCTATATTCCTTTACCCAATACTAGATATGGCCCTCTGGATCATAGTTCTTAGACTTTTCACTATCCATCTAATAAGAATTTAGACATTCTTGCACATGCTAAAGGGTTTTAGAACCTATAGAAAAATCCCTGAACCTAGTTACATTGAGCAAGAATGTTCCCTTCCTTCTAGGAGTAATAAGTTCTCTCTCTAACCACAACAATTTTGACATGAATTCCAATAATGCAATCCTTTGTGATACAAAGATAGGTAATTTGTGTGGAGCCTTCCTACATCGATATACCCTTAATAAGGTATGATAAGCTTTACAAATCTAGTCTACAAAGTTATGATGAAAATATTCATCAGGATTTGTTTCCTTGGGCCTTAGAATCTCCTTGATTGAAGTGGGAATCCTCACCACCTCATCACCCAATGCCCTAGGAGTTCAGACCTCAAATGTATCATGGAATGTTGTATAGTTAGCATATCTAGTGTGTTTTTCCCACAACCGACACCACAACTGCACTAGAAGTTTATTTCCTCTACCATCCATAGTGGTTAAATTAAATGAATTACGAAAGACAATTCTATTTTGAAACAAAATCATATGACATAATAGATAGTAGTGTTTGAACTTATTTGTCCTTTTCTAGCCAACCAGTTCTTTATTTAGATGTCTTTCCAACTTGAAGGCTATCATATTCTTGTGACAAATATATGTTCTGAGTCCTCATAGATAAATACATGAGATCAATGGGAATTCTAGATTTTTGGTCCTCTCCCAATATTTCCCCCGAACCCCAATATGTCCTTTGAAAGAACCACATCAAACTATTAGTAGATAAATGAGCTTTGCCATTCAATTGAACCACTCTATTCTTATCTTCTCTATTCATAAATAAATTCACCTCCTTCAGACCAATGCTCTTCACCATTCACTCATAGGCCATGGGTAACTATCCTCTATCAAACTTGACAATTTTCTGAGTACTTAATCTAAAACATTCCTGTATCATATTTTTAGTTATGACTAGGAGAGGGGTTCCATCAACTTTTCTCATTGTTATGGTCTCCACCCTGTAGTTCCTGATTAACACATCTACCAATTTGGTATAAAAAACACATTGGGCACTATGAGCTTGGCCATATGTAATTTACAAGGGTTACATATTAGAACTTTATCCTCTTTTTTTGAATAAAATGACCAAAATAATGATATACCATGAATGGGTATGTCATATCCCCACATTCCCACTTTTCATATGAAAACAAACCCTTCATCCCCACATCCTGATATTTAGGTAATGTTTTCAACAATGTGTATTGTGGGGGAAGAATTATTATGTCTCCCACAACTACCTACTTCTTCTTCCTAGGCATTATGTTTTTTGAAAGAAAGACCAGAGAGAGAAAAGAATTCACTTACTAATTTACCCAGCTACTCCAATTGTTCTTAAATCTCTAGTGAACTAGCAAGCCAAAATCTGTGCGTAACTTCAATTCACCACCGAATATTTTACGTCATTAATAATTTTAGTTGCAAAGAATGTTTATACGTGAAAATGAGTCTTTCAAATGATTTACACCTCACTTCACTATAATCTCATAAATGTGTCATCATTTCATAATACCCTTTGGAGTGCAAAATATTAATTTTCTCTATGTTGCAAATCCTTCTTCTTTCCCCTCCTCAAAATAGTGATGGTCATTATTTTGTGGTCCCTTTAAAACCTTTTCTGTGAAATAACGACTATCACATCCTTCAAAAATTTATGATAACTCTCAAGAAATAAGGGCTTTAGACATAAATATTTATCAGTTCATTTTTCCAATTTCACATTCCCAACAATGGCTCTATTTGGAGATGAGGTATTTCACATGAATGCCTACAAGAATCCAAGATGTCTCTGGAGAAGCAAACCTTTTTGCAGTGATTAAAGAAAACAAACAAGATATAAGAACAAAACAAAAACCAAACTATAGTACAATTGGAGGAACCTCGATCCCAGTTGAAAAATTGCTTTAGGAATTGGCCATGAACCGAAAACTCCTGAATCTCTCCTCAAGTATTTTGTAAATAATAGGAATGCTTGCCTACTTTATGAGTGACCACATATGGGCCATCCCAAAAAGAATCAAACTTCCTATGCTTACCCTTGTCTTTCTCTTTTGAATTCCATTTGAGCACCCATTCTCCTTCATTAAATGTCTTGTCTATGGATGTTTTTTCATGCAAGTTCTTATACTATTTCTAGATTTCTTAATTTTATTTTGGGCATTCCTCCAATTTTCATCTGGTTTAGCTAATGGTAGTTTTGAATCCTATGCTCTCTTATTATTAGAAATAATCCTCTTAATAATCTTCAGCAAGTTTTTATGACTCGACTCGACCTGACCGTTTCCTTGTAGATGATAAGGGGAAGCATGTGATATAATAATTCTATAATTATCACAACTGTCTGTGAATTCATTGGATCTAAAACACATGCCATTATCAATGATCAACTTACTTGACACTCCAAACCTAGTCAAGATACTTTCCATTAAGAATTTGATCATTGTCTTGCTAGTTGAGTTCCTAGTAGGTATGACTTCAACCCATTTTGTAAAATAGTCACTGGCTACTAGAATCCAAGAATGACCCCCACTTGACTTATCATGAATTTCACTAATAAAATCTAGACCTCATATCTGAAGGTCTGAATGGAAGTGCTCCTTGATATTTTAATTTTCTAGAAAATTTATGACAAGTTTCACATTTCCTAACATATTTGTAACTATCTTGAAAAAGAGTTGGCCAATAGCATCCTTCCCTTAAGACTTTATGAGCAGTTGTTTTGGCTGAGAAATCCCCTCTAGAAACACTATTGTGTGATTCCTTTAGGACCTTTTTAACTTTATATTCATCTAAGAAAAAGAGTAACATACCCTCAAAATTTGTCCAATATAGATCACCTTCAATCAGAAAACATATCTAGATGATTATAACTTCAATGATCTTTTCTAACTATTATTCAATTCATTGAAAAACTTCTTGTGTTTCAAAAAGTAAACTATATCCTTATACGAGGGAAGCCTCTCAATACTAGTAACCATGTTATCCAAGTCCACACAATTTATTTGAGCAGCTTATATATTTTAATCTTCAATGAGTTTTGTTAGGCCTTGACTCCGCACCAATTTAGTGATTTTAATATTAATATTAAATTATTGAACCTAGTTAATCCATCTTGATCTTCTCCTTGTTACCTCAGACTGCCTAAAAATATCCTTCACCGCTGCATTGGGGACATAGGTAATTACCTCAACTCCTACCAAATAAGGTTTGAAAGATTTCACTACTTTGACAAGTGCATAGGCTTGTTTTTTAGTAATATCTTGTTTGAGTTCAACGAATTACAAATTTTTACTAAAGAATGAGATGGGTTGTTCATAGCCTTCATCATTCTTTTCCAATATTACTGCTGCAATAGTGTGATAGGAGGCAAAATAAAATTTCTAAAATGGTTTAGTAAAATTAGGAGACTTCAGCACTGGGGCCTCCTTAATTTCCCTTTTAATACTTAGAAAATCGTTAATGGCTTTAGCTATCCAATTCAAAGTTTCCCCCCTTTTTAATATCTTTGCAATGGGTTTGACTATTTCAACAAAGTTTGACACAAATCTCCTAATGAAATTAATTTGTCCAAGAAATGACTTGATGCATTTACTGTCTTTGGAATAGGAATCTTGTCAATAGATTCTCTCCTTTTAGGGTCAATCATTATTCCTTCCTTTAACACAATGTGCCCCAATAGCTTGCCTTTAGTGACTCCAAAGTGAAACTTTTTTGGATTGAGAGATATCTCATACTCTAAGGCTCAGAGAAAAATATGCTCCAAATGGTTGCAGTGATCTTCAGCTTTCTTCAAATATGAAGTGAGATCATCTTGATAAACAACCATGATGAAAATAATTAAGTCTTCAAATGCAAAACCCATATATCTCTAAAAAGTAGCCCCTAAATTTGTCAATCCAAATGAAATCCTTACATAAACATACATGCCCCATGGAGTAGTAAACATTGTTTTGAATTGCTCGCTCTCCTTCACTTTAACTTGGTTGTATCCTTAAAAGAATCCATCATAAACAATAATTAATTTCATGTGACCCTATGTAATAGATTTTCATTTTAGATGATATCATATTTGGGTACTATTTATGCTGTTGATATTCATGTTTTGTCACTGATGTCAACATACGTTTCTGTGGAGACAACAAACTGGTTATAATAACTGATATAAGTGTACAGACATTATACTGATGATCCACAATGATCAAAGACAATGATATGAAGAAGGATGTGTGATGAACTTATTCCTAAGGTCGCTTGGCTTAATATTACATATTAGTGATGTTACATATGTCTTAGTGAAGACTGGTTTCTGGACTGTGACAATAATTCTTGACAGAGCAAGTCTCTGTGTTTTGGGTATATCTTACAGGAAAAGATGTTTCAGGGGATGCAAGATTATGGAATGACAGAGGACACATTAAGGAATATTTTTTGTTGATCAATAGTTGTGAGAGTATTGGTGATGTCATCTGTGGCGTGTATTCTGGAGGAGACATATTTGGTGGCCAACTTTAGATATCTAGCGTGTATTATGGATTGTGAGCATGGATTGTAGATATTGGAGTATATATGATGTATTGTAATTAATGTTTACTTGTTTTAGATACTATGTGTATCTTAGCAAGGGGTTAAATAATTATTTGTATATTGGAAAGCCTTAAGTGGCCGACCTAATCAATTATTTGTATATTGGGAAAGCTTAATTGGCCAACCTAATCAATTATTGTAATAGGGTATATATGAGAGATATTTTATTTTGGGAAGATGTGGTAGAGATTGAAAAGGCAAAGAAGTGTGAAAGCTGTGAGGCTTGTTTGGTTGCTGGATGTAAAACAGAATTTGTGATAAGAATACTTCATTGGAACTGACCAAGCAAAGACAGTTTCTATCAAAAAGCTCATTGGATTGTATATTTTTCTATACACACTTTTTCAGATTGTAAATACTTGAGGGTGGCCTTAACCTTCTTTGGGAAGTGTGTTTGGGGTAGTGAGCTCACTATTACTCTTGTTTCCTAATAGGGTCTGTCGTTTAACATGGATTATGTACTGTAATCTTGTAATAAGCTCCTAACAGGGCTAAATATTTTAACAGGGATACTATACTACCAATACATCATTTGTGGGTGCTAATTCCCATTGGCATTTTACCTTTAATAGGGTTTCCTCGACAACAACCACTATTTTATTGTGTTGGGATTTACTATGTTATCATTTGCATTGAAGTTTTGGTTTATAATGTTTAAAGTTTAATATTCTGTATCACAAATGACTCCCCCCCTCTTAGTTGTGCTTGTGGACTATTATTTCTAACAATTGGTATCAGAGCTATTGGTCCTTAGAGAGAAATCTTAACAGCTTGAGGTGATCATGAAGATGACTTACTACAAGAAGGATAGTCTGAAATTTGATCCTAAAAACTTTGACAGTTGGAAGAACAAGATGAGAACACATTTGCTATGTTTGGGAATTGAATACTAGATGTTCATGAAAAAGAAGGAAAAGATAGTGAATAAGGATGAATTAGAGAAGGATACAAAGGATGATAAGAAGCTATTTTCATGTAATATGGTCACAAGGGAATCATTGATCAACACACTTTCTGAAGGTGAAATCATAGAAGTAAAAGACTTGGATTCTGCACATGATATTTGGACAAGATTGGAAGCATTTTATATAGGAGATAAATTTACTAAACAGAAAAAGCTACAAAACTAGAACACAAAGATGGATTCAGTGAAGATGAGAGATGATGAGAACATTAGGGTAGGTAATATGTATAGAGAATTAGTGAAGTGGTTACTGGCATCAAAAAATATAGAGGTACTTACAGTGAGGAAGAAGTGATTACAAAGATACTCAGATCTTTGACACCTATATACAAAACTAAAGTACAAGCTATAGAGGAGATTATACCTTTGACACCGAACTTTACTAGAGAGATTTTGATTTGGAAGCTAACTAATTTTGAGGCCACAAAATTGGGATATTCTTTACCTAAGGTAGAGTGAGAATTCAAGGTGACTACCCATAGAAACAAAAATACCTTATCTAGAATTGCAAACACTAACAATGGTGACTTGAGAGAAGAACTTGGAGAATATGATGATGAATGGGAACAGATGCAGAAGGGAGAAAGAAATATAGATGAAGTGGTAGACCTGATCGCTAGAAGAGAAAAGAGAGGTAAGGGTAAATTTGAAGGAAAATTACCTTTGAAATGTTTTTCATGTAACAAGATTGGTCATTTTGCATCTCAATGTCCTACAAGGGTTCCAAAGTATAAACCTAATTTTTACAAATCTAAGTATTCAAAAGACAGAGAATGTTATTATGCTAGTGAAGGCATATCTGATGATGATGTAGAATATGATGAAATTGGATTTATTTATATTAAATATGATGAACCTATACATGAAGAAAAAGCCTTAGTATCTCGTGTTGAAAATAAATCTAAATGGGTTATAGATAGTGGTTGTTCACATCATATGACTAGAGATAAAAATAAGTTTGTGAGTCTAAAAAGATATGATGGTGGTGTTGTTATATTTGGTGACAATACTCCTAAGCTTATCATTGGAGCTGGATCTATTTCTCTAGATGGAAAGACTAATACTAACAATGTACTACTTGTTGATGGACTCAAGCATAATCTATTGAGTGTTGGACAGTTAGTGGACATAGGTTATCAATTGAAATTCATTGATGGGAAATGTTCTATTAAAAGTAAATCAGGAGACTTGATCTCATCTGGTACTAAATCTGGAGGTAATGTATTTGAATTGAATACATCTGAAGCTTCTTATTTTATTGTGAAGGTTGATGACAGTTGGTTATGGCATAGAAGATTTTGTCATGTTAACTTTGATAACATTGTGAAGGAAAGTATGAAAAATGTTGTAAGAGATCTACCTAAGATAGTGCAACCATCTAACACTATGTGTAGAGAGTGTGTTATGGGGAAGCAGAATAGAAGTAGTTTTAAAAGAAAATCTTATTAAAAAAAAAGGGAAGTTGGATCTAGTACCTATAGATCTCTGTGGTCCTACAAGAGCAAGATCTTATTATGGTGAAAGGTACTTTATAACTTTTTTTGATGACTTTTCTAGATGATGTGGGTTACATATTTGAGAGAGAAATATTAGGCATTTGAAAAGTTCAAGTTATTCAAAGAAAAAGTTGAGAATGAATCTGGTTTGAAGATAAATTATTTGAGATCAGACAGAGGAGGTGAGTTTACATCAGATTTATTTAATTCCTACTGTGAAGAGCATGGAGTATTCAGATAGACATCTACACCTATGATGCCACAAAAAATGGGATAGCAAAGCAAAGAAACATAACCATATAAGATGCTGCAGGAACTATGTTGCTGGAAGGAAATGTTGTTAGTAATAACTGAGAGGGGGGGGTGAATCAGTGGCCTCAAAATTTATCCTTCAACTATTTACCACCAATCTAATATACCTTAGATTATTATGTCCCTACAAGATGCATGCCATGAAATACTTATAATGATTAACTGTCTGTCAGTTTTCTTTGTCTATCCTTATTCTCCTTGATTACCGATAAGCAGTAAAACTATTTACCAAAACTCAGTAAATAAACAGAGTATACCAATCAATCTAGAAATGTAAATGTGAAATGTAAAATAGTAAAGTAATAAACCATACACACATAACACATGGATTTTAATGTGAAAACCCTGTTAAGGGAAAAAACCACTGGGACTGGTACCCCAAATTTTCACTCTTCTGAAGTGAGCCCTATTAGGAGCCAACCTTGTTAAAGGTTACAAACACACTGTTAAGTGTGACCTTGTTAGAGGATTTTATACATAGAGGTTGTCACTTAGTATCGGGCATCTATTGCTACCATCATTGAATCAACCTCCTTATTATACTGTCAATAGGTATCGGGCAAGTCCAATGCTACTTTTATGAATCAACCTTTTTGGCACTCCTTGGGATGTACCTCAATATATAGAAGACTATTAAATCCTGCTCGGTTAAGAGACTTGATGCTTCAATGGTTAAACTGAAACACTATGATCTGTTTCTAATGCAACTTTGAATTACAGATTTTCAGATCTATTTAAGTACATTACCTCTCTGATCAATGTGTCAATTCAATTCTTTGTGCTCCACACTTTCTGCTCTGTGATCTTGTGCTTCACTATTCATCAGCGTCTTTAGAATTCTTTAGCTCTCCTTTATCTTGATTGATCAGGACTGTATGAAGTTCTTCTTCATCAATTTCTCTTCAACATCCTCTTTCTATTCACTCCCCTTCCCATGCATATGAAAATGAATTAAGCTTGTCTCTTATATAGACATGATATTCACCGTTTCTTGATTCTTGATTCTTGATTCTTGGCGTGAAAAACAATCTAGCCAATTTGATTTAAAGCATAACTCTTGATTTTTCTTGTAGCTATCTTCATGCCAGCTATATAAATCATCTTTAAATCAATTACTTAACTCTAGTTGAATAAAATAAAGGAAAAAACCAGTTAAGTCTATCTTTAACTCTTAGCAGCTAGATATTTTGTCATTTTCTGAACTCTTTGTTCCGTCGGTCAACTCTGTAGTTAGTCATTGGTGATAACTGCCAGTTCCATCAGTGTGACTCCAGTTAGCTTCAGGATCTCCATCCATTGGGCATCATTGGATTTTACTCATCGGGCAACTTTGTTTTCAGCTCATCAGGCATCCTGTGGTTTTGCTTCGTTGGGCAACACTGTCTTCTGCTCGTCAGGTATCACTATGAATTTTCTTCTTTGCCTTTACCGATGGTGTGCACTCCATTGGTGTTGTCTATCACTTGGTGAATACTTGACATTTATGAATTTTTGAAAGCATAACCTTTGTTCCATTGGTTCTCTTGAAGTCTTTGGCATTATGTACATGACCGTATAGATGATATCAAGTTGACATCAATGACAATACAAACCATTAGCTGATTTAATGCCTTGCATTATCTTCAACTTAACATTGTCAAACATTCAATCAGTTACATGTCATCAATCTCTCCCTTTGGAATTGATGGAAACATAATATATTATCACACTATACTATTTCTAATACAATATGAAATACAACAATTGAGATTTATCAAACTACCAATCATTTTGTTCTGTCAACCAATAAATGTCTGATCACTGGTAAGCTCTATTTTAGCTTAGATTTGATTCTTGTATCTTTTTACTTTCTGATGTGTTGAGACTTCTTCTTGTGTCAATTTATCTCCTTTGCCTGTTCTCTCTTTTATGATATCTTTTTCTCTTTTCAGCAACTCTCCCTTTGTATAAAATTTCATACAATTTTCTCTCCCTAAGGATATAATCTCTCCCTATTGGAGTAATATGATGATGGATAATCTCTCTCTTTTTCAGAAGAAGAAAATAATATGGATAATCTATCTCCCTTTGACAATAATTCCAAACAAATATTTTTACAAATATGTAACATTCATGTCAAACAATCTTTTCTCTCCATCCATAATATATTCCTTGAATTTCCCTTATCCATTAGCAATACATTAATATGCTTTGGTGCTCAGTTTTGATATATACCTCTCTCTATATAGATGCATCTTTGAAGTTCATCTTTTTGCTCACATAAACATGAATGATATTCTGATAATATGTAGGCTGATGCATCCTTTAGTCTTTTACTAACTGGTAGACAAGGATTTGACCCCTAGTCTCTTTCTCAAGTATTCAAATGTATCCTTGGGTAGTGGCTTGGTGAAGATATCAGCTAATTATTCTTTTGATTGCACATACTCAAGTATCACCTCTTTTTCTTGAACTTGTTCTCTTAAATAATGATACTTGATTGCAATGTGTTTAGTCTTGGAATGCATGACTGGAGTCTTATAAATTTTTATTGAATTGGTGTTATCTCAATAGATAATCACTGGTTCTGAGATCTTCATATGCATACCTTCCAGTAATTGTTTGATCCATGCAATTTTTGAGCAATTTTTAGCAGCAACAACATATTTTTCTTCTGTAGTAGAATGTGAGATGCATCCCTGCTTCTTGCTAATCCATGTGACAAGTCTGTCACCTATAAAGAATTCTCCTCTAGTTGTGCTCTTCTGGTCATCAAGATTTCTAGCCCAATAAACATCGGTAAACACCTTAAGTTCATATTTGCCTTCTCTTCTATACCATAAGCCAAATTCCTCAGTATTCTTCAGATAGCTTAAAATTCGTTTCATAGTAGTCATATGTGATTCCCTGGGGTTAGCAGAAAATCTAGCAACAATTCCTATTGCATGTGCAATATCTGGTCTAGTGTGTACAACATACATGAGTTTTCCAATCATTGATCTATACAAAGTCTGATTTAACTCTGTTGTCTTGTTTTCCTTTGTCAACTTACATCCAATAGCCATCGGTGTTACAACTAGTTTGGAATCTTTCATCTTGAATATTTTCAGGACCTCTTTGATGTATTTGGACAGTGTAATGAAAATACCTTCACTTTTTTGAATGATCTGTAGACCAAGAAAGAACTTGATCTCTCCAAACATAGACATCTCAAACTCTTTTCTCATCTCATCAGCAAATGATTTTCATAGCATATCATTGCCTCCAAATATGATGTCATCAACAAATATTTCAGCAATCAAAGTGTTAGCATCAATATCTTCTTTCAAATAAAGATTACTATTTTCACTAGTCCTTATAAATCCAATACTTATTAGATAGGAATGAAGTCATTCATACCAGGCTCTGGGAGCTTGTTTCAATCTATACAAGGCTTTGTGAAGTCTACATACCATGTTTCTCTTGTCTAGATTGACAAACCCTTCTGGCTGTTCAATGTATACCTCTTCTTCAAGTATTCCATTTAGGAATGCTGACTTGACATCCATTTGATATAATTTGAATACTTTATATGTAGCATAAGAAAGTAGTATTCTTACTCCTTCTAGCCTAGCAACAAGTGCAAAGGTTTCTCCATAGTCTATACCTTCCTCTTATGCATACCCTTTGTATACTAGTCTTGCTTTGTTCCTTGTGACTTCTCCATTCTCGTTCAACTTATTCTTGAATATCCATTTTGTACCAATGACATTCTTGTCATCTGGTCTTGGCACAAGTGACCATGTTTTGTTCTTCTCAATCTACTCAATCTCATCATTCATAACACTTATCCATTCCTCATTATCTAGTGCAGCATTGATAGATTTTGGCTCAAACTCACAATTTAAACAATTTAAAGACTTACTTCTTGTTCTTGTACTAGATTTCTTATTTTCTATGATCTGGACCTCTGGATGGTTCCTTATTACATATCTTGCAAGTACAGATATAGTTCTTTGTCTATCAACTTGATCATTATTTTGATCTTCATTCTGTTCTTCATTACTTTGCACATTATCTTGATCATTATCCTGACCGCCGGTAACAACAGTCTAACCATCGATTGCAACATTTTGTTGTTCTAGAATTAAGCACTGTTTCTCAGGTTGAGTGTTTGGCTCTTCACAATATACAAACTTGTTATAGTCCTCTAGTTCTTTTGTGCTTTCCAACTCATTCTTTTATGCAAATTCATCAATCTTTACATTTTCACTTTCAACTATTTGGTTAGAGGCCTTGATGAGACATTTAAAAGCTTTTCTTTTGGTAGAATACCCCAGAAAAATACCTTTATCACTTTTGGCGTCAAGATTTCCATTTCTATCATCCTTTAAGACATAACATTGACTACCAAATATTTTGAAGTAACTTACATTTGGTTTTTACCATACCATAGCTCATAAGGTGTCTTCTTTGTGTCCTTCTTTAATTGTACTATGTTAAGTGTGTAGATAGCAGTGCTGATAGCTTCTCCAGAAGATTTGGGTGATGCCTTTCTCTATCATTAGTGTTCTTGCACAATCAACTATTGATCTATTCTTTCTCTCAGTAATCCCATTTTGCTGTGGTGTTCTTGGTGCAGAAACTTGTCTTTTTATACCATGCTCATTATTGAAATTAGTGAATTCATCTGATATAAATTATCCTCCTCTATCTGATCTCAAAAATTTCAAATCCTTACCACTTTGTTTTTCTACCATAACCTTATACCATTTAAACATCTTGAATGCTTCAGATTTATCTTTTAGAAACATAACTATCATCATTCTAGAGTAATCATGAACAAAGAGAATAAAATATCTATCTCCATAATAAAACTTTGTCCTCATAGGTCCACATAAATCAGTATGGAATAATTCTAGAATGTCATCAGATGTATGGGTTTTACTTTTGAAACTTAACTTTTTCATTTTACCTTTTTGGAAATTTTTTCACATGATGTTGTCTGGCTTTGTCATCGTCGGTAAGCCTCTCACATTTCTCCTTTTGCTTATTTTCACCATATTGTCAAAATTTACATGACACAATATTTTGTGCCACAACCATATGTCTTTTTTTCTAGTCATTAAGCAAGTGGTGTTAGTATCATTCAGATAGAATAAGTTACCTTTAGTCTGTTCACCGGTACCAATCAGTTTTCCTGATTCATTGAAGATCTTTGCCTTCTTGTTCTCAAATGCTACTTTGTGACCTGAATTATTCAGTTGAGAAACACTCAATAGATTATAATTCAATCCTTTCACCCAATAAGAATTTTCACATTTAATCAGGTTATTTAGCATTATTGTTCCTTTACCCTCAACTGGACAAGGTGTATCATTACCCATTCTTATTGTACCACTATTATAATACTCAAAAGTGTTAATTTTTTCTTTTTCACTGGTCATGTGGTGAGTGCAGCCACTATCTATAATCCAGGTGTCATTCTTTCTAACCTTAGATATGAGTGCATTTTCTAGATACCTTTCATCTTCATCTGAATCATCCTTCATAGCTACAAATACCATCTCGATGTCTTCATCAGTTTTGGTGTCAGTATCTTCATCTTTGCAAGCAGCTAGGTAGCTATCCTTCTTGCCTTTGTAGTCTTAGGTATCTCTTCTTTCTGATTGTCGGTAACCTCTGTAATCTTTGTTTTCACCTCTGTCAGATTTCTTATCAAAAGATCTATCATTACTTTTGTCATCTTTTCTTCCATTAGGACATCTTGCAGAAAAGTGTCCAATCTCTTTACAATTAAAGAATACAAGTGGTAACTTGCCTTTGTATTTACCTTTTCCTCTCTGCATTCTTCTAGCCATAAGTGCTTCTATTTCATCTAGATCTTCTTCTTTACTTTCACTTTCACTGTCTCTTCTAGATGAGTATCTATGACTTGATTTGCTTATTTTCATAGAAGACTTAAATGCAGACTCTAAGTTTGGTAAGACACTATTGTCAAAGTTATTCATCTCAAATGAA
>MU225468.1:147064-175194 GCA_018584345.1 Thuja plicata | reverse complement strand
GATTTGCTTATTTTCATAGAAGACTTAAATGCAGACTCTAAGTTTGGTAAGACACTATTGTCAAAGTTATTCATCTCAAATGAAATCAGTCTACCAATTAAACTATCAAGAGTAACTGTATTGTTTTGTACTGCTCTCATTTCTTGAATAGAAGAAACTCTAATAGCATATACATGTAATAAGGTTCTTAAAATTTTACTTACCATTGTCTCCTCTTCAAGTGTACCTCCAACACCTCGTATAGCATTGACTACTTCTTTTATCCTTATGCTATACTGTGTGATGTTTTCTCCTTCTTTCATTCTAACATCATCAAACTTTCCTTTAAGAATTTTTTCCTTGGATCTTAGAAAATTTGTATCACCTCCATGTACAAGCTTCAGTTTTTCCCACATCTTCTTTGCAGTTTTGAAATCCTTGACATCTTCAAATTCAGCATCAGAGAGTGAGGAAGAAAGCTCTATAACCATGCAGTTATGCTCATGCTTCTCTCTCAATTGATCTACTGTTAGTAATCCTGTAGGCAACACATATTCAGTATCTAGGAATTGAGTAACATCATTACCAATACCTGATAAGTGGAGTCTTATCCTGATTTTCCATGAAGCAAAGTTATCTTTCTTCAACTTGGGTGCATCTCGTCTATTCATCTTGTGATCTTGAATTAGGTCTTGAAACCTTCCTTCTAAGCACACAAGATCTGATACGAATTGTTAGTAATAACTAAGAGGGGGGGGGGGGGGTGAATCAGTGGCCTCAAAATTTATCCTTCAACTATTTACCACCAATCTAATAAACATCAGATTATTATGTACCTATAAGATGCATGCCATGAAATACTTATAATGATTAACTGTCTATCAATTTTCCTTGTCTATCCTTATTCTCCTTGATTACCGATAAGCAGTAAAACTATTTACCAAAACTCAATAAATAAGTAGAGTATACCAATCAATCTAGAAATGCATATGTGAAATGTAAAATAGTAAAGTAATAAACCATACACACATAACACATGGATTTTAATGTGGAAACCCTGTTAAGGGAAAAAATCACTGGGACTGGTACCCCAATTTTTCACTCTTCTAAAGTGAGCCCTGTTAGGAGCCAACCCTATTAAAGGTTACAAACACAATGTTAAGTATCACCTTGTTAAAGGATTTTATACATAGAGGTTGTCACTTAGTATCAGGCATCTATTGCTACCATTATTGAATCAGCCTCCTTCTTAGACTATCAATAGGTATTGGGCAAGACCAATGCTACTTTTATGAATCAACCTTTTTTGCACTCCTTGGGATGTACCTCAATATATAGAAGACTGTTAAATCTTTCTCAGTTAAGAGACTTGATACTTCAATGGTTAAACTGAAACACTATGATCTGTTTCTAATGCAAATTTGAATTGCAGATTTTTAGATCTATTTAAGTACATTACCTCTCTGATCAATGTGTCAATTCAATTATTTGTGCTCCACACTTTCTTCTCTGTGATGCTGTGCTTCACTGTTCATCGGTGTCTGCAGAATTCTTTAGCTCTCCTTTAACTTGATTGATCAGGACTATATGAAGTTCTTCTTCATGAGTTTCTCTTCAACATCCTCTTTCTATTCACTCCCCTTCCCTTGCATACGGAAATAAATTAAGCTTGTCTCTTATATAGACATGATATTCACCATTTCTTGATTCTTGATTCTTGGCGTGCAAAACAATCTAGCCAATTTGATTTAAAGCATAACTCCTAATTTTTCTCATAGTTATCTTCATGCCAGCTATATAAATCAAATTTAAATCAATTACTTAACTCTGGTTGAATAAAACAAAGGAAACAACCAGTTAAGTCTATCTTTAGCTCTTGCCAGCTAGATATTTTGTCATTTTCTGAACTCTCTCTTCCGTCGGTCAACTCTATAGTTAGTTGTTAGTGATAACTTCCAGTTCTGTCAGTGTGACTCCAGTTAGCTTCAAGATCTCCATCCATCGAGCATCATTGGATTTTACTCATCAGGAAACTCTATTTTCAGCTTGTTGGGCATCCTATGGTTTTGCTTCATCAAGCAATACTGTCTTCTGCTCATTGGGTATCACTGTGACTTTTCTTCTTTGTCTTTACCGATGGTGTGCACTCTGTTGGTGTTGTCTGTCACTTGGTGAATACTTGACATTTATGCATTGCTGAAAGCATAATCTTTGTTCCTTTGATTCTCTTGAAGTCTTTGGCATTATGTACATGACCATATAGATGATATCAAGTTGACATTAGTGACAATACAAACCATTAACTGATTTAATGCCTTGCATTATCTTCAACTTAACATTGTCAAACATTCAATCAGTTACATGTTATCAAATGTATCACATGTTCATTGGAGGGAAGCTGTTGGTACTGCTGTGTACAACTTGAAAAAAAATTAGATCAGAGAAGGTACTATTATGCCCTGCGTCCCCATCCCTACATTTTGTGTGCAAAATGTTGGGTCCCCCTTTTTGTTTTATGCTTCTGGCTCTTGCCTTTCTTTTTCCTTTTTTTCCTTGTTCTCCTTCTCTGGATTTTCTTTCCCGCGGTGTTGGTTTTGCTTTTGTTTTTGTCTCTTGTGTCTTTGGGACCCGGTCTTGGAGTTGGTCATTCCTTGTCTAGGATCCAGATTTTGGACTCCGAGATTCTCTACCACGATGTCTTCTTTTAGTAAGAGGGTATGGCCGCGCAGAATTCCTGGGCCCGGAGTCTAGAGGTTGGCTTGTTCTAGAGTTTGTGGAAGGAAAGGTAACTTTATTTTTACCTTGGGTATAAATATAAATAACCTATCATTTACACAATTACCATGATTAAAACACTTAAGCAATTTGAGCGATTTCAGAGCGATATCACAGTGATTTAAGCAGAGTCTAGTGCGAGCTATTCTGAACTATTCTGAACAATTGCAAGTGGAATTGGTGTTGAGGGGTGATATTTTGAAGGTAGAAGTTGTTTCATATAATTTGTGACCACCTTGCTTTCCTTCCTTTCTCTAGTTTTTAGGTTGGTGTCTGGTTTCCCTCCTTCATCTTCTTGCTTTTTTGTTGTGTTCTGTTGGCTTTTGTTTGCGTTTTCTGTCCTATTTCCTTGTTTCATTCTTGTCTTGGTCATCTATTTTTGCCACCCATTGGTGGTTTAGCTCTGCTAGAGGGTTTTCCGCCCTCTGTGTAGGTGTAGTATATTCTGTAGGCAGTGTATATGCTTGTATATTTTTGTGCATTGTTGTTTAGGGTAGTCGTTCTGTTTCAGCTCTGCTGTGTATTTTGTGTATATTGATGTATATCCTTTTAGTTTTTCATGTATATACCTCTTAGCCTTATATTTTAGTTGTATATCTTGTGTATATTCACCCAGTCTTTTGTTGAGCTCATCACACTCTGTCTGTTTTATCCATCTCTGCGAGCTCGTTCCAGACAGAATACCACCTGGTTGAAACTTGGCTCTTGGCTGGTTTCAACTAGGCAATTTTCTCTCTCCTCCATAAACTAGCCTTAATGATCCATTTATGTCCCACATATGCATTCAAAACTGTCCAAGTGGCCTCTGCTTTATGCGCATTCAGATAGTTGGCTCCTTCGCTGTCGCCATAACTCCTATTTATTGTAGAGCCACGTGACGTCTATGTGGGCCTGACAGTCCACTTTTCACGCACACCTTCCAATTGTTATTTTTCCAAACCTTGGTTCTTTTTCCCTCACCCAACCCACATATTACTTTTGTTAGATATGCTGAGACCCCCAGGCCCGGATATTGGTCAATTTCCTAAGTTTGCAATATATATATACTTTTCAGAAATTTTAACCTAAACTAACTTTTCAAGAAAACAAACGCCGCGATGGTAAGATCTCCAGATCCTGGAGTATTATTTATCTATGAATTCTGATGGTTGTCTTGCCTTGTAGGTTTTTTTTTAAGCAATATACTTTCATCATGTCTGAGGCTTCCGCAGCTTCACCACCTAGAAGTCCAGAACTTCCTTCCACGACGGTCACCAGGGCAGCCGTCAGATCTAAAATAGAGAGGGCCTTAGAGAAATTACGTCTCACCATGAAGTACATGAAGGATAATGCTGTCGTGGGATAAAAAATTGATTCCAAAGTTCAATTTATTACCGACACCAGTGTTGGAATGTGGGACAAAATGCAGGCCCTGATTAAAATAATGTACATACAGTGACCGTCCAGGGATCCACTGGCGATCAACGTTGGGGATTTTGAGATCCTCAAGGCTGCCTATTTCCCATGCTTGGTGCAGGCCCTAGAGTTAATTCTCACTCTTGTAGCACACTACAACTCTTCCATCTGGGCCATCATGCTCGCAGCCCTAGAACCAATCGGGTATCCCACCCCCATGGTGTCTCTTGATGCCGCAAATTTTCGGATAGGGTTGGGGATCCCTCTGTTTGACAACCCCACTATGGTTACTAGATTAGATGCCTTAGCAAAATTTAAGTAGTTGGAGTACGTAGCCTAGATATACATGAATACGCATTGGCTCAAGACTCTGAAGAGGGACCCCAAGAGAATGAAACTAGAGATCCCCTGGTCCAAATTTAAAGAAAGCATCCAGATGGGGATGGTAGCACTATCCTGGGTCTTCGGGAAACCACATGCCCAAGAATTCATAGGGTGGATGTACTACTTCTTGCTTGGCATTTCCACCGGCGGGGAGTACTTTGATTGGGCCACCATTATTTCAAACCACGTGGATTCTCAATTCCTCCAGGTGGTCCAAAAGTGGAAGTTCTATATGACTTCCTATGTTCTCTGGGCCCTAGTGCAACAATGACCCCACACCAATAGGTTTCTCACAACAAGTGTACTCGGGTTCAGCCCAGGTTAGAAGGCTCCCTAGGATTATTTCCCGCAAATCTAATGGGAGGCTAGTTTCCCCAATTTATGTCGAGTTAACGATGCCTTCATTTACTACAACCTACTCACACCTACCCAAGATGTAGGGTACCACCTCTCTATAGAGGTAATGGATCTGGTCAGAAGTTATGGCCATTATTATATACAATTCCAGTAGCATACATATATAAGGGTAACCGACTTCTCCAAAAAACCTTACTTGTTGCCCAAAAATTGTGGGAACAAGATAATCCTTCTGGAGTATTGCAGACAAATTTTGGAATTGCATGCATTATACACCTTGAAGAAGGTGACAAACATTCAATTCCCAATCAATTGTGGGAATTACTCATGCAGTCTGGTCACAGCCAAAGAGATAGATAATGAGCTTAAGAGCTTGAACCTAGTAGAATTTTATCTGGCATGGAAGAACTTTGATCCGCATGGAAAAATTGCACTAGCACTTCCCCGGGCATCCGAGCCCCACCAATAACACATGGAGGAATTCTGGGAGGATTTCCAGGATGACATTGAAGTTTGGAGCTGGCATTACGTCTGGATGACCATGGGAATGATGGAAAGGTTAAAGCTCCATAAATTTCCGGATGACTTCTCAGACGCTGGCTCCATAATAGACCCCCAGTACAAAGCAAAGGGTATTGATAAGTTGGCCCTCCCACCGGTAAACTAGAATTCCCAAGAGGGGCCCACCATTGAGGAGTTTACCTGCAACGTGGTCAAGCATATCCACACATATTTCAAGAGAGTATGCCTCGGGAGTACCCACAGGGTTGCCCAGCCGGTACCAAAGCTAACACCTGGGGATGAAACTTCTTCACAAGGAGAAGATAGGGGAAAAATAATAATGGAGACCCCAACTATGTAGGAGGTCCCCATACAAGAATAGCTGAAGCAATCAATAGCGGCCTCCTAGCAGATGAAGGAGAAGTTAATCACACGGTTGGCTACCCCTGTGCTCATGACCAGACCCATCCGTCCTCCCTCTTCCCCTTCCTTAGTAGCACTAATGGTCAAAGCAATAAGAGTGGATTTGGAAGAGGAGCAGGTCCTAAGGAAAGCAGGGCCACCTTTGGTCACTAGGAGGAAGAAGAGGCTTAATCCAAAGCTGAAGGTGGAACCGGAGCTAGGGATGCCTCAGATCCCGCAAGTAGAGATCCTCTCTTCTGACTCCCCAGAGCTGGAGAAAGAACCAGAGCCCACTCATGTCCCAAAAAATCCTCCCCCTTAGGATGAATTTGATGATGTTTTTAGAACTGATGAGTTCAAGAATTTGCAGGGGGACATTGAGAAGACAGAGGCTGAAATCCTGGAGTAGGAGGAAGCTCCAGAACAAGAACTTGCATAAGAGAAGGAAGAACAAATGGAAGAAGAGAAAGGGATAGAACAAGAGATAGCCTCTGAAGTCCTAGAAGTATAGGATATGGGAGTCTCAGGGCAACAATAAAAAAGTGAGCAGATGACATTGACTGGGGAAATCAGACCTTCGGGAACAACCGTGACCCCAACTACTGTGCTCCAAATGCCGCTCCCAAAGGCAACATTTGGGGAGGTAATCACTGCGGCCCAAATGTTGAACCTTGGCCCATTTCCTTCCCCATTACCCAAGGATGTAATGATGGAGGAAGACACTTCGGCCACAGAAGGTGAGGAAGAGCAGCAACAACAAGAAGAAGAAAACCTATTAGAAACCAACGAGGATCCAAAAATTGCTAAGGATACAAATGGTGGGGTGAAAGATACAAATACCACCGAAGAAATATTGTCGGTGAGACAGAGGATACAGAGAAGGAGCCAAAAGAGGCTCATGTTACTGAGGGGGAACAACACTAAACTGGGGATAACTTACAGGAAAAGGTTTTGGCTACAAAGCCACCCCACCCGCCATAGTGGTTGGTAGAATCTCGCAAGAGAAATCCCCCCCCATCTACACCCTGAGCTCACCTTTCTTTGGAAAAGAGGATGGCTCAGTTGCAGAACCCGCCAAAGGCCAAGAAATCCTGGATAGTCCACATCCTTTAGACTGAGCTAGGTGGAGAAATAGTCACAGTAATCATGACACCTTCCCTAGACACAGATGAAGCAATGATGGAGGCCAGAGATTATAACACCACAGAAATATCATTGGGGAAGAGAGGGAAATAGGGTGAAGTAGACCTATTGAAAGAGGTAGCCAAGGTAGTGGAGGCTCTCTATGAAAAGGAGGCTCAAAAGCTCAAGGCAAAAAAGGAGAAAAATGAAAACCTCATGGGGTTGCTAACTGAGATGGCCTGACCTATCAATGTTATTCCTCTGGAAGCCTCTACATCTAATGCGCCATTACCGCAGAATGACATAGACTCGTTACAGGCAATGAAAAAGAAGGCCCAAGCGGTTGATGAATGGGTCACACTACAATTAGAAAATGTTTGACATTTCTTGGTGTCCACACTCCTGGACTTATATATGGCCCACCACGTATTACATCAGGCTGAGACCATCGTCAGTATATGGGAGGTGGACATTGAGAATTACAAGGCATGGAAGGTTGAGTTTTAAGAACTCATCGGCCTCAGAGAGGAAGTTGTCTCTGAGTCCAAAATTTTGGGGGAAGAGTAATTTGAGTTTGTGAGGATCTAGCCCTCCAGACTTGACCTCACATTGGGGGTAATCAAGAAACTAGTGGGGAATCTACAAGATAAGATTAATATAGTTCAATATTCTTTCAATTTATACAAGTCTTTTGTTACGAAGGTCTCCGGAGCTAATCTATTCAACACTGACACATGCACACTAGAGGAGTATGTCTTGGGAAAGTTTGATGAGATAATGGAGTCAAGGTATCAATCCCTGGAGGGAGTAGATAGAGCCCAAATGATGCGAATAACTCACATGATACTCAGTGGTAATGATGTAGCAAAAATGGCCGATGAATTTAAGGGAAATGTTCTAGACTTGGGGGAATAGATTGAAGTGGCCAAATACCGGCAGGCTGGCCTTAAGGATATCGATGAAGATGGAATCTCTCATCTCCTCCAAGTCTTCAGTGACAGTAAGTAGCAATAAAGTTTCTCCGGGGGCCAGAGAAAACTTAAGTGTTTTTTATTCTTTATTCTTTCAGAACATAAGTTCCCAGATCCCGGAGTCCTAGATCCTACATTTTGTATTCTTTCAGTGACCTGTCCCGGTCCCCAAGGTTGACCGGTCACTTTCAAATTAGTTAATGAAGGTTGTTAGAGGGTAGATGGCTACATCAAGACACGTCAGATTGGCAAGAGGTTTTCTAACAAATGACCTTCCCAAGGCGCCACTCCAACATTACACCTGGCACATCAAAGATAGGGCACCGCTTTTCACATTTATAAGGAATGTAGCCTCGATCCCTAGGGGATTGGTTTTCTTCTTTCTTCATCCTAGCTCTCTTCTTGAAGTCAATTCTTCCATTCCATCTCTCATCTTTTTCTTTTGACATGACAGGCCTATTCCGTCTCTAGATCTTTTGTAGAGTTGCGCAGGTAGTATCAGCCATCAGATAATGTATTTTATTGTACAGTGTAACATAAGTTAGGGTTAGGGTTAAGTGTGTATGTGTATAAATAGTAAGTCTAGCCCCATTCCAAGGGTCGATGAAATTGATGATTTTGCGGTCCATAGTAATAGAAAAGTAGTATTTCATTTCTCAGTTGCAGAGGTCAATGCTCCTTAGTCTTTAAGATTTCAATAGTTAGATGCTCCCTTGGAGCCACCATTGTACCATGCACCAGTGCTTGTTGGAAGAAATGTTAATGAAGAAGGGAGAGTTCTTGCAATGATGTTGTTGGCATTCTATCTTCTGGATTGATGGTATTTTATGTTTTGTGTTCTTCATGTCCTTTTCTCTAACACTTAAAGTAGATTAACGACCTCCTTTTCCTTGCTACTGATGAAATATGAACTGATGGTTGTATGTTTCTTCTGTATTTAGTATAGTGTGTTAGAGTATTGTTGATGTTTTGAATGTTCAACATAACTATATGTAGATGAAATATTTCTAACCCTGCAGGATCTTTTTCAGTTTATTTGTTAAGTGTAAGTATGCTTGGAGAAACCTCACCTTCTTGAATCCCTAGAGAGAACAAGTTGAAGATAACCAGCTATCCACCTCGAAAATAGTCACATCTCCCAATTGAGCCCCACACCATAGAGACCCGACTCCCAGGTGCTTGGAGGCCTGGGGAATCTCATTCCGTTAGACAACCTTTACAGGTGAAGTTGGCCAGTACCCCGGTACCTGGTGACAACTAACATCTACTGGTAGACCCAGTCACAAGAGTCTCATAGACAAAAATTGGGGCTAGAAGGAGGGCATGAACTTGTGCCCCTCTCAAGATTCTAATTTTACACCTCCTAAGGGTTCCCCAAGCCATATTTTTAGGAGTCAAGCCTTTAGTGGGATTGGGTCCTTCTCCCCAACAAGATTTGAAACACTCCTTAGGTCAGCCCCAAACCCCAGAAAGTTTGTCGAACTCAAGCCTCCTGCTTGAAAGAAAGAGACCCCAAAAACCACACCAGACACTATTGTTTGGGGGTCTATTGTACCTAAGAATATCCAAACTTCCCAGACAATCCCGGGGACTAGCGCTCAACCTGCTCAAAATTTGGCTCCCCAAATGGCTGCATACTTCGGTAACACCGAGTGCCCCATGGGAACTTTTTCGGGCGCAACCAATGACTTACTCTCACACCCGAAGAAGATTTGCCCATGATATGAGCACTTAGGCTCATGAACCACAGAAGAACACTTACAGGCATATAAAGATGCCATAAACTGACACGAGATCCAACATGAAGATGTTGTGACCCGGATGTTTCCCCTATCCCTGGGATAGGACAAACTGAACTGGTACCTTAACCTTCCCGCCAACTCCATCAATAGTTGGTAGGACATGGTGGATGCCTTCTTGGCTACCTTTCATGTACATGTGGACCCAGCTTGGTTCCACAGCCAGTTCATTTCCATCAGAAAGGAACCCAATGAACCCCTTGCAACATTCAATCATTGGTTCTAGCGCACCCTGAAGTGGTGCACGAGCCCTTTCATTCCATCCCTAAAAGTAACCATACAGACCTATCTCAATGCGATGGACCCCTTTGTTGCCACTCTCCTCTGGAGAACAACCGCTGCAGGTGACCAGGATACTTTGGTGAAAGTTTACAACCTAGCCTTAGAATTGTCCCATGGTCTCAAGAAATCCTCGGGCGGGATTGGGCAGAGCACGTCCTTCAACATGGTCCCTGGTGGAACTACATATGCCAGGGGATATAACCCCAATCTAGCAATGGGTGCCCCCATGATGGAAATGAATCCCCCACCACCGCCAATAGACCAGTAGGCCCGGTATGTTTATCCATTATAGACTCTGACAATTTCAGGTTTGGAAGAATTCCCTTGGAACCAGCCACAACAGGCACAAAAACCTCAGACACAACCACCCAGAGTGCCCTTCTTTTAGTCATCCATGGCTGGAGGATTGCTTCCCTTGACTCTGACGAGTACTACTGCCTTCCCAGGGAACCAACAACAACAACCGTCACACTGTGACATGAACACTTAGTTGACTACCGAGGTTGAATCCCTCCAGTGAATGTTGTCCACCCTGACTATGGACATGGGTCAGCTGAAGGCGGGGTCCTACACACCACATGATTCTAGTTCCTAGAGGGGGAATATTTTCTCTGGCCAGCGAAACAACAATACTGAAGGAAGAAACTTCAACAGCGGGCCTCGGCCCAACCAACAACAATGGAACAATAATGTGAACACTGAAGGCCAACCTCTGAACCAAAATGCCAACCAAAGTGGTGCTAGACAATCACATTTTACACTAGTCGTAGATTTCTAGCCTATGACTAATTGGTGTAGATTGTACGACACAGGCTCCCACAACAAGGTAAACTGTGCCATGCTGGAGAAAGTCATCATGATTTCCCAGCTCAACAGGCAACAATCATCTGATCATACTCCCCTAGAGCCTCCTATGCAAGAGTCAACTCACAGTGCATTCACTTGTGAGACCATCTTCTTTGGATCCTTTGGAGAAGATGAAGAAGAATGAGAATTGTAGGGATTCTTTGATGAATCAATTCTGGCCTTTGAGGCCAATGCCTTCACCAACCCGTGGGCTCCTTACAACACTCAGAGCTAGGCTAGTAAAGGACCAGTTTACATGCCAACACCTCCTACCAAGGACACCACTCCCTGGGATAATACAACTGACCAGACTGTCCCTCTAAAAGGTTCTAGCTCTAACCAAGCGAAAGACCTGGCCGAGGGAAGCCACCGATTCTCAGGAGGAAGATTTGACATCACAAAGGTGTTAGAACAAACTACCACCTCCATGACCTTAATGAAAGTTTTGCAAAACTACCTTGAGCAGAAGAAGTCTCTTCTGAAGCTCTTGGGAAACCTAGAAGTTGTTAGTCACCCGCCCAAGACTATCTATTTTGAGGATGCTAATGCGGCTATCTTCTGAGGAAATAATGAAGATCCTCCATTCCTACTAGGCCTAACTATACATGGCAAAAACATACACAACTGCCTAGTAGACTCTGGAGCTTCAGGAAACATCATGCCCCTATCCATATGCCAAAAGCTCAAATTCCAACCCACCCCATCTAATGGCGCAGTGATTCAACTGGATAAAAATGCTATGAAAATGGTGGGAGAACTGAAAAATGTCCAGATACAACTCATCCAGGACCCCAGGATAGCCAACATAATCGACATCCAAGTGGTGGACATCCTAGAGACTTATGAGATGTTATTAAGTTAGAATTGGTCCAAGTCCTTGAATGGATAATTTTTGATCGACTTCTCCCACTTGTGGCTCCCCTAGGAAGGATAATCAAACAAGAGCCAGGTTGAGAGTGAGCCCCGGATGAAGCAGGCCCTTACCGAAGTCAGGAGGGTTAGCGAGGTCTTCTTCTTTGAGACTTCCCCCGGGGTGTACCAATCCTTTGAAATCTTAATGTTTGATTTCACCCCTAGGGAGGATCCCATAGTCTTGCAGAGAACCCAGGATCTAGAAGAAAAGTTGAGGGCTGAGGTTAACTCTTAGGGTGCCGCAGCAACCCCCACTACACTTTTTTCTGGCACTTGGTGCCAAGTACACTATCAAAAACATTTAGAGTTAGAGTGTGAGCCTTGCCTTTCTGTCGCTACCAAGCACATCGTCGCCTTCCACAATAAAGAACATATAGTTGATTCCCCAGAACCCAGTATTCCTAATGGAAGCACTTCTTCGATGCAATTTCCCCGAGGATCTCAATTCCAAACCCCTCCAAAGGAAAACCTCACCCATGCGCCAACAATGTAGGAGGAAGCTCCTCCCAAGTCTCCCAAAGGCAATCCAAAGACTACTCCCTCTCCCCAACTCCAGACAAGTAATGATTTGTGGACCCTCAAGTTCGATGGGTCCCGGTCCAAACAAGGTTGTAGAGCTGGAGTAGAATTAATCAACCTGTGAGGGAAATCCTTCCTCGCATCTTATAGGCTACAGTTCAACTGCACAAACAATGCTATGGAGTATGAGGCTTTGGTCCTTGAACTCCTATTTTCATTAAGGAAAGGAATCACCCACCTCCAGGCTCTGGGTGATTCAGAGTTGATTATCAAACAGGTCCGGAGTCAGTATACATGTCATGATAAAAGGCTGGCCGCATACCGCAATCGGGCTTGGAGTCTTATTGAGGATTTTGATGCCGTTGCTATTTCCGCCAGCACACTTGAGCCCATGGCCGGCTCACAAATTTGAATATTTTTGGTTGAGATGATCCCCACCACGTCCATCCTAGATAATGTCACCTACTTTTAGGTTTTTGAGGACAATCAACATATCCCATCTTTCATGGCCAATGTTGGTGTCTTCGAGGACTAGATAGTGGAGGAATGAGACCATGATGATACTAGGTAGGGTCATGACAAAGATGATGGGATCATGGACCTACCTACCAACACCATCCCGAAGGGGATGGTCAGGCTTGAACATATCTTTGACTCAGACCCTCGAGGCCGGGAAAATATGTCATCCTCCTCCGAGGGAGGAAAATTTGAGAAAGTAAACATCAGCCAGCTCAGTGAAGAAAAGATGATACACATTAGCACCTCCTACTCCCCTGGGGAGAAGGAGAAGATTCTCGCGGTTCTTTGAGAATACATAGACATGATTGCATGGGGATATGAGGATTTGAAAACATACGACACATCCATTATGACTCATACCATCCCCCTGACACCTGATGCTAAGAATTTTTGGAAAAAGCAATGACCAGTCAACCTGCTGATTGAGCCTCTAATTTTTTAAGAGGTGGAGAAATTGTTGTCAGCCTGGATAATCTTCCCAATCCATCACACTACGTGGGTTGCCAATTTGGTCCCTATTAGAAAGAAGAGAAGTGAAATTTGCCTTTGCGTAGATTTTTGAAATTTGAATAGAGCCTCTAAGAAGGATAATCACCCTCTCCCCTTGTTGGATGAGGTGTTGTAGATAGTGAATGGATCCCAAATAATGTCTTTCTTGGATGGGTACTCTGGATACAACCAAGTCATGGTTAAGTACTAAGATAAAGAGAAAACGATGTTCACTACCAAGTGGGGAATGTTTGCATATAGGAGGATGCCCTTTGGCTTGATCAATGCAGGGGCCACATTTAAGAAGGCTATGGACATCGTGTTCGAGGGCCTTGTGAATCGGTGCATAATAATCTACATGGATGATTTGATCATCTTTTACCAGGACAGGCGTGACCATTCCGCCCACCTCGCCCAGATCTATGAGAGATGTCACCGGTACAGGATATCCCTCAACCCAAAAAAGTGCATATTCGGGGTCACAGAAGGGAAGTTGCTTGGGCATATTGTCTTTGAGAAGGGTATATCCATTGAATCCAAGAGAGTTGAAGCGCTGCTAAATTTACAAATGCCTGGAAGCAAGAAAGAGATGCGATCTTTCTTTAGAAATATCAACTTTGTCTAGTGGTTCATTATTGGATTCACTGAGATAGTCAAGCCACTCAACGAAATGATGAAAAAAGATACTAGGATTGAGTGGAGTCCAGAAGAAAAGCAGACATTCACCTAGATCAAACAGATGATAATAGAGGCACCTATCTTGGCTAGTCTGGACTGCTCCCTCTCGTTTTATATTTACTCCTTTGCTTTGCTACATTCTGCCATGGCAGTATTGACCCAAAAGGTCGAGGGGGAAGAATGACCAATAGATTTCATGAGCTCCCCCTTCAAGAATGCTGAAGTCCGGTACTCATCATTGGAAAAGTAGGCCTTTTCTCTTGTGCGCACCGTGAAGAAATTCCAACATTATATTCTCAGGAGTAGAGTACATGCTATCATCCCAGACCAAGCTATGAAATCTCTACTGATGCAGAGTGAATTAGATGAAAGATGGGGGAAATGGATGGCCATCCTCCAAGAGTATTACTTGGAAATGCAACCCATGAAGATAGTCCAAGGCCAGGGACTGAGTCGAGCGATGGCAGAAGAGACTCCCCACATAGAGTGTCAAACTTACACAGTGGAGTCTATCACTCGAGATCTGTGGTACACCGATCTGGTGTACTTATTGTTAAACAACAGATGCCCAGAGGGGTTACCTCCCAATAAAAACCACACCTTGCAAATGAAAAGCTCTCACTTCATGATAAAAAAATCCATGCTTTACCACAGAAACTATGAGGGAGTGTACCTCCGGTGCATAGACAGGGACCAAGCTACGAAAATGATCGATGAATTCCATGGGCAGTTTGGAACCGGGCATGGCTCAGCTGATGCCACTACCCATCAGATCCTCCAAGATAGATATTATTAGCCCTGCATTTTTAAAGATGTTTACACTCACATCTGAAGATGCCACACTTTCCAAACTATGGCACATTGTGAGTGTAACCCGACAATGCCCTTACAGCCAGTTTTTGAGGCTAGGCCTTTCGCCCAATGGGAATTTAACTTTATTGGGTAAATTAACCCCAAATCATCTTCCAACCACTGATACATCTTAACCCTCAACCAATTATTAGACCCGGTGGTCTGAAGCCATACCTTGCAAGAACAACACGGTAGACGTAGTTATCAAATTCCTGGAAGAAAACATCGTCACCAGATTTGGAATGCCCTTTGCTATAGTATGTGACAATGGTTTGAAATTTTCTTTGGTGCAACTACTTGAATGGATCTATAATCAAAAGATCACTCTGAAGTTTTCTAGCAACTATTACCCCCAAGAGAACGGTGTTGCTGAATCAACGAACACAAATTTACTTGAAGTGATCAAACACCTACTAGAACAGAATCCCCGGGATTGGCACCAAAAGCTAAGATTCTCCCTCTGGGTGGATCACATTCAAATTAAGGCCACCCTAGGAATTTCCCCATTCCATATGGTTTATGGCCAGAACCTAGTGTTCCCAATCAACTTACAGATCCCAGTTTTGCAGTTTATGTAGGAATTCAGCAACCGGGATAACATTATGGAGGTTCAGATTTTGAATTTGGTGTGGATGGAGGAACAACAAGACGCCACCCTTGAACATTTTGTATGTCACCAAGTAGTGGTAAAATGATGGTTTGACCATAGAGCGCAATACAAGGCCTTTCAGATTTCAGACTTGGTCCTGCTGTGGGATAAGGCCCGGGAAAAGAAAGGAAAGCACACCAAGTTCCAATGGCTCTGGCTCAGACCATACCTAATCTTAGAGATTTGTGGGGAAAATACCTATTTCCTTAATACCATGACTAGAGAACCTATCCCATTGCCCATCAATGGACAGTTTCTCAAACATTATTTCGAATGAGGTTGGCTTGCTTAAAGTTGTATTTTATGTAAAGTTCCTTGCTTGTAAATATTTCTTTCTCGGTGCCTTGTTGGGAGGTACCTTGCCTTGTAAGTAGTCTTGTTGGCCATCCTCCATGACTGCCCTTTTTCTTTAACATTGTCTTTTCTTTTCTTGTCTTCTTTTTGGGTTCTGACATTTTTCTCTCTCTTGTGAGGATTGGTATGCTTCGCATAACATCGGGTCTCTAGGATGTTGCCCTCAACATGATGATGAACTTAAGAATCTATTGTTAGCATGATGGAATCGGTCTGGTCTCTGAAGTTGTCGTGCAAGTTTGGTAGTACATTATGAGTGATCTTCATCAGATTTATCTCCAGAAGTCTGGTAATTAGTGAAATAAAAAGGAACAAGTAATCGAACACACCGAGGGTAGATCGGTTGCACTAGTTAATTGACCCAAGTCTAACTTTTAAAAGATTCTTTCTAGGTCCAGAGTTTTTCTCCCCCATTTAGCATATTAAGGTGGGCCAAAGGGTGAAAGAAGTACCACCATTAAATTTATCTAAGCTTAAGCTTGATGGTGAAAGAAGTACCACCCTCCCACCCTAGAAACATAATAACAAGAAAAGGAAATGGGACAAAACTCCGGTCTTCGGGAGAAATGAGAAAATATAATGACTTCATGGTTTGATATACTGAGTACCTCTTCTCTAATTCTCCTAAAGGTCATCAACTTGGTTTCCTTCCAAAGCACACACTTCACCACTGATGAAAAGTTCATAGACTAAATCGTGTATGGCCGGATTTTCTCAGACAGGTTACTCTTTACAAGTAAGATGCTTCGAGAACGATTTGTTCCAATTTTTCTAACCAGAGATTCTGTAGTTCTTGAATGCACTAAGGAATTCATCCTAGATAGTTTCCATTTTTTATGCCCTGCATCTCCATCCCTACATTTTTTTTGCAAAATGTTGGGTCCCCCTTTTTGTTTTCTTCTTCTGGCTCTTGCCTTTCTTTTTCCTTTGTTTCCTTGTTCTCCTTCTCCAGGTTTTCTTTCCCGTGGTGTTGGTTTTGATTTTTTTTTTGTCCCTTGTGTCTTCAGGACCCAGTCCCATAGTTGGTCATTACTTGTCTAGGATCTAGATTCCAGACTCTAGGATTCTCTGCCATGATGTCTTCTTTTCGTAAGAGGGTATGGTTGCGCAGAATTCCCGGGCCCAGAGTTTGGAGGTCAGCTTGTTCCAGAGTTTGCGAAAAGAAAGGTAACTTTATTTTTACCTTGGGTATAAATAAAGATCACCTTTCATTTTCACAATTACCATGATTAAAACACTTAAGCAATTTGAGTGATTTTGGAGCGATATCATAGTGATTTAAGCAGAGTCTAGTGCGAGCTATTCTGAATTGTTCTGAACAATTGCAAGTGGTTTCTGGTGTTGAGGGGTGATCTTTTGAAGGTAGAAGTTGTTGCAGAGTGTTCGTGGCCACCTTTCCTTCCTTCCTTTCTCCAGTTTTTAGGTTGGTGTTTGGTTTCCCTCCTTCGTCTTCTTGATTTTTTTTATGTTCTGTTGGCTTTTGTTTGCATTTTCCGCCCTCTTTCCTCATTTCTTTCTTGTCTTGGTCGTCTGGTTTTGCTGCCCATTGGTGGGTCGGCTCTATTGGAGGGTTGTCTTCCCTCTGTGCAGGTGTAGTATATTCTGTAGGTAGTGTATATGCTTGTACATTTTTGTGCATTATTTTTTAGGGTAGTCGTTCTATTTTGGCTCTACTATGTATTTAGTGTATATTGATGTATATCCTTCCAATTTTGCATGTATATACCTCTCAGCCTTGTTTTAGTTTAGTTGTATATCTTGTGTATATTCACCCAATCTTTTGTTGAGCTTGTCATGCTTTGTCTTTTTTATTCATTTCTGTGAGCTCATTCCAGACATAATACCACCTGGTTGAAACTCGGCTCTCGGCTGGTTTCAACTAGGTGGTTTTCTCTCTCCTCCATAAACTAGCCTTAATGATCCATTTATGTCCCATGTATATATTCAAAACTATCAAAGTGGCATCTGCTTTACATGCATTTAGATAGTTGGCTCCGTCATCATCGCCATAACTCCTATTTATTGCAGAGCCACATGATGTCCACGTGGGCCTGACAGTCTACTTTTCGCGCACACCTTCCAATGGTTAGTTTTCTGGACCCCAGTTCTTTTTCCCTCACCCAACCCACATCTTACTTTTGTCAAATATGCTGAGACCCCCAGGCCCAAATATTGGTCAATTTCCTAAGTTTGCAATATATATACTTTCCAGGATTTTAAACCTAAACTAACTTTTTAGGAAAAAAAACGCCATGGTGGTAAGATCTCTAGATCCCAGAGTATTATTTATCTATAAATTCTAATGGTCGTCTTGCCTTGTAGGTTTTTTTAAAAATGTCTAAGGCTTTCACATCTTCACCACCCGGAAGTCTGGAACTTGCTTCCATGATGGTCACCAGGGCAGCTGTCAGATCTAAAATAGAGAGGGCCTTAGAGAAATTGCCTCTCACCATGAAGTATGTGAAGGATAACGCCATCGTGGGATAAAAAATTTATTCTAAAGTTCAATTGATTACCGACACCAGCATCAAAATGTGGGATGAAATGTAGGCCCTGGTTAAAATAATGTACATTCAGCGATAGTCCAGGGATCCACTGGTGATCAGCGTCGGGGATTCTAGGATCCTCAAGGCCGCCTATTTCCCATGTTCGGTATAGGCCCCAGATTTAATTCTCACTCTTGCAGTGCACTACAACTCTTCCGCCCGAGCCGTCATGCTCGCAGCCCCAGAACCAACCGGGTATCCCACCCCCATGGTGTCTCTTGACGCTGAAACTTTTTGGATAGGGTTGGGGATCCCTCAGTTTGACAACCCCACTGTAGTTACCAGATCAGATGCCTTAGCGCAATTTAAGTAGTTGGAGGACGCAGCCCGGATATACATGAATACACATTGGCTCAAGACTCTGAAGATGGACCCCAAGAGAATGAAACTTGAGATCCCTTGGTCTGAATTTAATGAAAGTATCCAGATGGGGATGATAGCACTATCCCAGGTCTTCGGGAAACCACATTCCTGAGAATTCATAGGGTGGATGTACTACTTCTTTCTTGGCATTTCCATGAGCGGGGAGTAGTTTGATTGGGCCGTGATTATTTCAAACCACTTGGATTCTCAATTCCTCTAGGTGGTCCAAAAGCGGAAGTTCTATATGAATTCCTATGTTCTCTAGGCCCTAACATAATAATGACCCCACACCAATGGGTTTCTCACAACAGGTGTACTCAGGATCAGCCTGGGCCAGAAGGCTCCCTGGGATTATTTCCCGCAAATCCAATGGGAGGCTAGTTTCCCCAATTTTTGCCAGGTTAACGATGCCTTCATTTACTACAACCTGCTCACACCTACCTGGGATGTAGGGTACTACCTCTCCATAGAGGCAATGGATCTATTCAAAAGTTATGGCCATTATTATATACAATTCCAGCATCATACATACATAAGGGTAACCGGCTTCTCTGGGAAACCTTACTTGTTGCCCAAACATTGTGGGAACAAGATAATCCTTCTAGATTATTGCAGACAAATTTTGGAATTGCAGGCATTGTATGCCTTGAAGAAGGTGACAAAAATTCCATTCCTAATCACTTGTGGGAATTACTCATGCAGTCTGGCCATAGCCAAAGAGGCAGACATTGAGCTTAAGAGCTTGAACCTGGCAGAATTTTATCTGGCGCAGAAGAACTTTGATCCGCATGGAAAAATTGCACTGGCACTTCCTCGGGCATCTAAGCCCCACCAATATCACATGGAGGAATTCTGGGAGGATTTCCAAGAGGATGTTGAAGTCCAGAGCTGGCATTACATCCAGATGACCATGGGAATGATGGAAAGGTTAAAGCTATGGAAATTTCTGGATGACTTCTCAGATGCCGGCTCCACAATAGACCCCCCATACAAAGTAAAAGGGATTGATAAGTTGGCCTCCCACCGGTAAAATGGAATTCCCAGGAGGGGCCCACCATTGAGGAGTTTACCCACAACGTGGTTGAGTGTAGCCACGCATATTTCAAGAGAGTATGCCCCGGGAGTACCCGCAGGGTTGCCCAACCAGTACCAAAGCTAAACCCCGGGGCCAGAACTTCTTCACAAGGAGAAGATAGGGGAAAAATAATAATGGAGACCCCAACTATGCAGGAGGTCCCCATACAAGAACAACTAAAGCAATCAATAGCGGCCTTCCAGCAGATGACGGAGAAGTTAATCACACATTTGGCTACCCCTATGCTCATGACCGGACCCATCCATCCTCCCTCTTCCCCTTCCCTTGTAGCACTAATGGTCAAAGCAACATGAGTGGATCCGCAAGAGGAGTAGGTCCTAAGGGAAGCAGGGCCACCTTTGGTCACCAGGAGGAAGAAGAGGCTTAATCCAAAGTCGAAGGTGGAACTAGAGCTAGGGATGCCTCAGATCCCACAAGTAGAGATCCTCTCTTTTGACTCCCCAGAGCCGGAGAAAGAACCAGAGCCCACTCATTTCTCAGAAAATCCTCCCCCTTAGGATGAATTTGATGATGTTTTTAGAACTGACGAGTTTAGGAATTTGCAGGGGGACATTGAGTAGACAGAGGCTGAATCCCAGAGCAGGAGGAAGCTGTAGAACAAAAACCTGTGCAAGAGCAGGAAGAACAAATGGAAGAAGAGAAAGGGACAGAATAGGAGATAGCCTCTGAAGTCCCAGAAGTATAGGATATGGGAGTCTCAAGGCAACAACAACAAAGTGAGTAAATGGCATCAGCTAGAGAAACCAGACCTTCAGGAACAACCATGACCCCAACTGCCGTGCTCCAAATGCCGCTCCCAAAGGAAATATTTGGGGAGGTAATCACTGCAGCCCAAACATTGAACCTTGGCCCATTGCCTCCCCCATTAGCCAAGGATGTGTTGATGGAGGAAGACACTCTGGCCACAGAAGCTAAGGAAGAGCAGCAATAAGAAGAAGAAGAAAACCCTGGAGAAACCAACGAGGATCCAAAAATTGCTGAGGATACATATGGTGGGGCAAAAGATACAAATACCACCAAAGAAAATATTTCCATTGAGACAGAGGATACAAAGAAGGAGCCAAAAGAGGCTCATGTTACTGAGGGGGCACAACAGGAAACTGGGGAGAACTTACAGGAAAAGGTTTTGGCTACAAAGCCACCCCACCCGCCGCAGTGGTTGGTAGAATCTTGAAAGAGAAAGGACCCCCATCAACACCCTGAGCCCACCTTTCTTTGGTAGAGATGATGGCTCAGGTGAAGAACCCACCAAAGGCCAAGAAAGCCCGGATAGTCCACACCCTTTGGACCGAGCTAGGTGGAGAAATAGTTGCAGTAATCACGATACCTTCCCCAGACACAGACAAAGCAATGACAGAGGCTGGAGATTATAACATCAAAAAAATATCACTGGGGAAGAGAGGGAAACAGGGTGAAGTAGACCTGTTGAAGGAGGCAGCCAAGGCAGTGGAGGCTTGCTATGAAAAGGAGGCTCAAAAGCTTAAGGCAGAAAAGGAGAAAAATGCAAACCTCATGGGGTTGCTAACTGAGCTGGCCCAACCTATCAATGTTATTCCTCCGGAAGCCTCTACATCTGATGCACCATTACCGCAGAGTGACATAGACTCATTACGGGCAATGAAAAAGAAGGCCTAAGTGGTTGATGAATGGGTCACCCTGCAGTTAGGAAATGTCTGGCATTTCCTGGTGTCCACACTCCCAGACTTATGTGCAGCCCACCACGTATTACATCAGGCTGAGACCACCATCAGTATATGGGAGGTGAACATTGAGAATTACGAGGCATGGAAGGTTGAGTTTAAAGAACTCATTGACCTCGAAGAGGAAGTTGTCTCTGAGTCCAGAATTTTGGGGTAAGAGTCATTTGAGTTTGTGAGGACCTAGCACTCTAGGCTTGACCTCACATTGGGGGTAATCAAGAAACTGGTGGAGACTCTATGGGATAAGATTAATACAGTTTAATATTCTTTCAAATTATATAAGTATTTTGTTACGAAGGTCTCCAAAGCTGATCCATTCAACACTGACACATGCACACCAGAGGAGTATGTCTTGGGGAAGTTTGATGAGCTAATGGAGTCAAGGTATCAATCCCCGGAGGGAGTAGACAGAGCCCACATGACACGAATAACTCGCATGATACTTAGTGGTCATGATGTAGCAAAAATAGCCGATGAATTTAAGGGAAATGTTTTAGACCTGGGGAAACAGATTGAAGTGGCCAAATACTGGTGGGCTAGCCTTAAGGATATCGATGAAGATGGAATCTCCCATCTCCTCCAAGTCTTCAGTGATAGTAAGCAGCAATAAAGTTTCTCCGGGGGCCAGAGAAAACCTAAGTGTTTTGTATTCTTTATTCTTTTAGAACATAAGTTCCCAGATCCCAGAGTCCCAGATCCTACATTTTGTATTCTTTCAGTGACCCATGTCTTAGTCCCCAAGGCCGACCAGTCACTTTCAATGCAGTTAATGAAGGTTTTCAGAGGGTAGATGGCTACATCAAGGCACGTCGGATCGACAAGAGGTTTTCTGACAAGTGATCTTCCCAAGGTGCCACTCCAATGTTACACCTGGCACATCAAAGATAGGGCATCACTTTTTCCATTTATAAGGCATGTAGCCTCAATCCCCGGGGGATCAGTTTTCTTCTTTCTTCATCCTGGCTCTCTTCTTGAAGCTGATTCTTCCATTCCATCTCTCATCTTTTTCTTCTGACATGACAGGCCTATTCTATCTCTAGGTCTTTTGTAGAGTGGTGCAAGTAGTACCGGCCACCGGATAATGTATTTTATTGTACAGTGTAACATAAGTTAGGGTTAGGGTTAAGTGTGCATGTGTATAAATAGTAAGTCTGGCCCCATTCCAAGGGTCGGCAAAATTGATGATTTTGCGGTCCTTAGTAATAGAAAAGCAGTATTTCATTTCTCAGTTGCAGAGCTCAATGCTCCTTATTATTTAAGCTTTCAATAGTTAGATGCTCCCTTGGGGCCACAATTGTACCATGCACCAGTGCTTACTGGAAGAAATGTTAATGAAGAAGGGAGAGTTCCTGCAATGATGTTGTTGGCATTCTGTCTTCTGGATTGACGGTATTTTATGCTTTGTGTTCTTCATGTCCTTTTCTCTAACACTTAAAGTAGATTAAAAACCTCCTTTCCCTTGCTATTGATGAAATATGAACTGATGGTTGTATGTTTCTTCTGTATTTAGTATAGTGTGTTAGAGTATTGTTGATGTTTTGAATATTCAGCATAACTATAGGTAGATGAAATATTTTTAACCTTGCAGAATCTTTTTCAGTTTATTTGTTAAGTGTAAGTATTCTTGGAGAAACCTCACCTTCTTGAATCCCGAAAGAGAACGAGTTGAAGATAACCAGCTATCCCACTCGAAAATAGTCACATCTCCCAACCGAGCCCTGCAACGTCAAGACCCAACTCCCAGGTTCTTGGAGGCCTGAGGAATCTCATTCCCCCAGACAACCTTTACAGGTGAAGTTGGACGGTACCCTGATACCCGGTGATAACTTACATCTACTGGTGGACCCGGTCACAAGATTCCCATCAACAGGTACAAGTAAGACTCCTTATGAATTATGGTTTGATCATACACCTACTGTAAAATATTTCAAAATATTTGGAAGTAAATGTTATATCAAAAGAGATTACGAGATAGGGAAGTTTGATGCTAGAAGTGATGAAGGTATTTTCCTTGATTATTATACTAAGAGTAAAGCATATAAATTTTTCAATTTGAGATTGAGAAAGTTGATTGAAAGCACTAATGTGAGGATATATGAAAATTTTCAGATTCAGGAAAGAATGTATGACTATGGTTAGATTTTAGAGATAAAAGAGGTCACTGCTGAACTTGAATAACCTTTGATGGTTGATAATGAGATTGAAGATGAATTAATTGAGCTTACTGAGACTCTTAAGACTCCAAGGTATGTTAAGAAGAACCATTCCGAAGATCAAATAATTGGTGATGCAAGTAAAGGTATGATGACTAGATCTAAAGTTAGAGATGAATTTTTTTGATTTATCAAGTTGAATCAAAAGCTACTGATGACGCATGTAGAGATGAATCTTGGACTAAATATATGCAAGAATAACTTGAACATATAAAGAAAAAAAATACTTGAGAATTGGTTCCAAGACCTAAGAACAAAAATGTGATAGGAACTAAATGGGTTTTCAGAAACAAGATGGACGAGGAAGCAATAGTGGTAAGAAATAAGGATAGACTAGTTTGTAAAGGCTAATCACAACAAGAAGGCATAGACTTTGAAGAAACATTTGCTCCTGTTGCTAGGCTAGAAGATTTGAGATTATTTCTTGCTTCTACTGCACATAAATACTTTCAAGTATATCCGATGGATGTGAAATAAAAATTATTGAATGGAGATTTGGAAGAGGAAGTATACCTAGAGAAACCGAATGGATTTCCTTTGACAGAAAATGAAGACATGGTTTAAAAACTGAAGAAAACATTGTATGGGCTGAAACAAGCACCGAGAGCATGGTATGCAAGACTGGACAAGTATTTACTTCGTCTTAGTTTCAGAAAAGGTAATGCAGACATTAATTTGTATTTAAGAACTGGTGAAGATGAAATCTTAATCATAGAAGCTTTTGTTGATGATATCATTTTTGGTGGCAATGATAAGATGTGTAAGAAGTTCTCTAAAGAAATGGAAAATTAATTTTAAATGTCAATGATTGGTGAGATGAAAATTTTTATTGGTTTGCAAATTAATTAGAGTAAGAATGATATTTTTATATCTCAGACCAAGTATCTTAAGGAAATGTTGAAGAAGTTTGGAATGGAAGATTGTAAACTTGTTGGGACACCCATGGTGAATGGATACAAACTAACTAGTAATGATGAGACTCAAATTATTTTTAGACAAAGTACAGATCGATGATTGGTGGTCTACAATATCTAACTCACAATGGACTAGATATTTCCAATGCAGTTGGAATTGTGGCAAGATATCAAGCATATCCTAAAGAGACACACCTTGTCTCTTTGAAAAGAATTTTTAGATATTTGAAAGGAACAATAGAATATGGATTGTGGTATGAAAAATTAGATGACTTTATTTTACAAGCTTACACTGATGTTGATTGGGCAGGAAATGTGGATGATAGAAAGAGTACAAGTGGTGGAGCATTTTTCCTTGGGAAAAGGCTAGTTTCTTGGTTAAGTAAGAAGGAAGACTGTATTGCTCAGTCTACTGCTAAATCAGAGTATGTTGCTACTACAATAAGTTGTACACAAGTTGTTTGGATGAAATTGTAGACGTCTAAAATTGTCCTTATATTAATATTCTCTTAGCATTATAATTAATTTTAATTAATTAATTATATTTGTTATATTCTTCTATTTATTTAATTAAATATAATTCACTTTCCTTAGTATTTAAATTTAATTTAAATACTACCCCCTTTAATGTATTAAATTTTATTTATATACATTATCCCTCATTAATCCCCTTTAAATAAATTTTAATTTATTTATTCCTTCATATGACTTAAATTCTACTAAACCAAAAGATTAAGCTAATTTGAACCTAGATCCTACTCTACCTCACATCACTCTCACCAAATAAACCTACTCACTAATTAACTAAGGTTAATTAGGCTAATTTCTTGATTCCTACAACAATTAGTCCTAATTATTTTCTCACACATGTGTGAGCAAATTTCAAAAAATCACCTTTTCCAAATAATCCTTATTTGGTACCAACAAGGTTTCTTACACCCATGATGACACCTTACACTTTCTAAAAGTGTTCTATTGGCCAAAATCTCTTACACCTCTTACAAGATCCTTCACATGTGTACTTTAAGTACACTTTGACCCATCACATCCAAAGTTTCTCACACATGTGTGAGCAAAGTTGGCCTCTTGCATGGCTTATGTGTCCCTCATGTGGCACCTATGTGGATGCCACATGAGCTCCACCTCATCCAATCCCTCTCTCTCCTCCAAAAAATCTATAAATAGAGACCATTGTCAAGAGAAAATCATCTCCCTTTTATGTATTGTTATTTGATGACATGTAACTGATTAAATGTTTGATATTGTTAAGTTGAAGATAATGCAAGAAATTAAATCAGTTAATGGTTTGTATTGTCATTGATGTCAACTTGATATCATCTATACGGTCATGTATACAATGCCAAATAATTTAGAGAATCAATGGAACAAATATTATGCTTTCATCAATGCATAAAAGTCAAGTATTCACTAAGTGACAAATAACACCGATAGATTGCACACCATCGGTAAAAGGAAAAGAACCAAAGTCATAGTGATACCCGACAAGAAAAAGACAGTATTGCCCGATGAAGCAAAATAATAGGATGCCCAACGAGCTGAGAATAGAGTTACCCGACGAGTAAAATCTAATGATGCCTGATGGATGGAGATCCCGAAGCTAACTGGAGTCACACCGACGAAACTGACAGTTGTCACCAACGACTAACTGCAGAGTTGACCAAAAGAATAGAGAGTTCAGAAAATGAGAAAATATCTAGCTGACAAGAGTTAAAGATAGACTTAACTGGTTGTTTTCATTGTTTTATTTGACCAGAGTTAAGTGATTGATTTAAAGAATATTTATACAGTTGGCATAAAGATAATTATGAGATAAATCAGGAGTTATACTTTAAATCAGATTGGCTGGATTTTTTTTCACGTCAAGAATCAAGAATCAAGAATCAAGAAACAATGAATATCATGTCTATATAAGAGACAAGCTTAATTCATTTCCAAAACACACAATCACGAGGGTGAATAGAAAGAGGATGCTGAAGAGAAACTGATGAAGGATAACTTCATACAGTCCTGATCAATCAAGCTGAAAGAAGAGCTAAGGAATTCTGTAGACACTGACAAATAGTGAGCATAGCATCACAAAGTAGAAAGTGTGGAGCACAAAGAATTGAATTGATACATTGATCAGAGAGGTAATGTACTTAAATAGATCTGAAAATTTGTAATTCAAGTTGCATTAGAAATAGGTCATTGTGTTTTAGTTTAACCATTGAAGCATCAAGTCTCTTAACAGAGTAGGACTTAACAGTCTTCTATATATTGAGGTATATCCCAAGAAGTGCCAAAAAGGTTGATTGATGAAAGTAGCACTAGATTTTCCTAAAGCCTATTGACAGTCTAAGAAGGAGGCTGATTCAAGGATGGTAGCAAACTAAGTTTCCCAAAATGAAGTGACAACCTCTATGTATAAAATCCTCTAACAAGGTCACACCTAACAGTGTGTTTATAACTTTTGACAGTGTTGGTTCCTAACAGGGCTCACTTTATAAGAGTGAAAATTTGGGGTACCGGTCCCAGTGGTTTTTCCCTTAACAGGGTTTCCATGTTAAAATCCTTGTGTTATGTGTGTATGGTTTATTAATTTACTATTTTATATTTCACATATGCATTTCTGGATTTATTGGTTTACTCTGCATATTTATTGAGTGTCGGTAACTAAGTTTTACTGCTTATCAATAATCAAGGAGAATAAGGTCAGAAAAGGAAAACTGACATACAGTTAATTATTATAAAGTATTTCATGACATACATCTTGTAAGGGACATAATAATATGAGGTTTATTTTATTGGTGGTTAGAATAAAGAAAAGTTTTTGAAGCCAATGATTCACCTCCCCCTCTCAGTTATTACAAATAATTGGTATCAGAGCTTGTGTGCTAAGATGGAAGGTTTCAAGACCTAAGTCAGGATCATAAGATGAGCATACAAGATGTGCCCAAGTTGAACAAAGACAACTTTGCCTCATGGTAGAGCAGGATAAGAATCCACTTATCAGGTATTGGTAGTGATGTTACTCAATACTTAGATACTGAATATGTGTTGCCTACAGTAGCTTTGATAGTAGATAAATTAAGAGAGAAGCATGAGTATAATTGCATGGTTATAGAGCTTTCTTCCTCACTCTCTAATGCTGAATTTGAAGATGTCAAGGATTGAAAAATTGCAAAGAAAATGAATGACTTCATTCCTATCTATTAAGTATTTGATTCATAAGGACTAGTGAAAACATTAATCTTTATTTGAAAGAAGATATTGATGCTAACACTTTGATTGCTGAAATATTTGTTGATGACATCATATTTGGAGGAAATGATATGCTATGCAAATAATTTTCTAATGAGATGAGTAAAGAATTCGAGATGTCTATTTTTGGAGAGATCAAATTCTTTCTTGGTCTACAGATCATTCAACAAAGTGAAGGTATTTTCATTACACAGTCCAAATACATCAAAGAGGTCCTGAAAATATTCAAGATGGAAGATTCCAAACTAGTTG
>MU225468.1:113991-127242 GCA_018584345.1 Thuja plicata | reverse complement strand
AGTCTCCTTACTTATCTGTTCATACTCCTTGTTCATAATTTGTAGGGTCCTTGTCTTAGTTTGGAGATGAGGCTTCACCAGATCTAACAATATAGCCTTCTCATCATGCGAGCATACAGGAAGAAGATTATCCAATGTTTCTTTTCTTATCCTCATATCTTCCTCAATTGCATGTCTTTTCATAATCTCTAATAAGTTCCATAGCTGATCTGGTATTACTGTCTTGAGTTCAAGAATTATCTTCTTGAACTTGATCATATGGGATATGATCATAGAGTGTATCTTAGTTTTATCAATTTATTGATACTTGTCATAGACTTTAGAAAGTGTATCTAATCTCCCTTCATTAAAAATCTTGTTCCTCAAAACATTTAGACTAGGTCTAAATCCTACCTCAGGAGGAGCTTGAGTATTCTTAGCTTTACTCCGAGTGTTCCTTAAGGATGGGTGATTTGTAGGCACCTATTTTATTCCTCTAGTATTCTTGCTTGGTGTAGTCAATGGAGATGAATCTAAGTCAATGGTGGTAGAGGGTGCAGAGGTGCTCTCTACTTTCTTATTTTTCTGGATCTGTTCATCTTTCTCAAGTTATTTTTCTATCTTGGCATCTCTGGCTTTGTGGAGATCTTCTTGAGTGATTCCATGAACTTTCAAAATGTTAGATGTAATTCTGGATGCTTTCCTTTTATTATCAGCACTGTGTAAGACAGTATCCACTTCATTGGTCTTCTCTCTATAAGTGCCCCACCTAGGCTCATTAGGATCTTTGGGCGCTGACAATAGAACTTGCGCATATCCTTCTAGCATATGTTCTTCTACTTCATAACCAAGAGGATGAATCCATTTGGTTCTAGGTTCAACTGCCTCCATGCATGTGCAATCTGTTTCTACCATGAAACATATGGTATGCTTGTATTTTTCAACTATCTTCTCAGATAATTTGTACATATTATGCATTTTGATCCTGAATGTATTTATATCCATATCCATGGCATCCCTTGCACTGCTCTCTAATGTGACCTTGAGTGACATCTGAGACATTGTGGGTTTTCTCCTGTCTAGGTAAAGGTTTGCAACCTTTCCAACTATATGGAAATACAAGTAGATGATCAGAGATCCAAACCTGAATGTCTTGCTCTTGTCATGTTTTATTCGGATGTTGTGAATCAATTGACCATGCAAGATCTCACATAAGTTGTATTGAGTGTTATCCTTAACCATTTTGATAGCTGCTAGGACTGTTGCTGTAGAGACACTGTTCAATCTACTAGCTTGCTGAAACTTATACCTAAGTATCATTTTCAGAATTTTTATGTCATCTTGTTTGATAGGGTCAACTGTCATTTCGTTCTTGTCATTTCTGGATAGACAATCTTGTTCAATCTACTTTTTGACATCCTTGCCAGTGGGAAAGAGTGGTCCAGTCTTGGGAAGTCTAGTTAATTCATGGATTAGGTCTGTGGTGATACACATAGGGACCTCACCAATCTAGTAAAGATCATCATGTATTCTGCTCAACAAAATCTTCACCCATTCAGGCTCCTGAAACTCATGCGTATTAGAATACTCAAAGATAGGGTTATCAATCAAGTGCATGAATTCATATTTGAATGTGTAGTCAGGTTTCATCATGGATGCCATATGAGTGGCTATTTTGACATCTCCTATTATTTCCTTCTTACAGTAAATATACGCGCGGATATCTTCCACGTGAACAACACCTAGCGGGGTTTTGGAGAAATCCCTTTCCACATTATCCAGTATAGATTTGAATGGATATTTCTTGAATACAAATCTCCTCCTCTCTGCTATATCAAACACAACTGGATTCGCCATAATTACTTGGAATTTTCTTAAGGTTTCACAAAATTTTGAAACGGCGTGACTGCTAGGGTTCCATTCCAAACTTGTTATCCATTTTCTCAACTGCCAAATCTATTATTCCTTCATTCGTTGATGTCTAGTGCTCCAATGCTCTCCAAATTATGTGCTCTTCAAATGAAAGTGTGAGGAAGATCAAATAGTTTCTTTCCTTTATATAATCTACCACATTTAATGTTTGCAACTGTATGCAAATTACCCAGAGATTTTGAAAATTTGATCCTGATGCATTTTAGACAGTGCATGAATGCACATAGAAATATTATGTTCTTGTAACCATGATTTTATAGGCGCATACTCAGAGATGAGTATACCAACCGCGCAGGGGTCTTGAGCTAGAAGAGCTCCCCCTAAGACCAAGAAATTCTATTTAAGCAGAAGTAGAGGATGTGTCCACTGTGGATGCATCAACTACTTTGTCAACATCATTGTCCTTCTTTACTTCAACCCAAATTTTTCTTGAATCTTCATTTACTTGAACAAACTTTACTTTTTCTTTTTCTTCAAATAGTGATTTCTTAGGTTCATCTTGCTTCTGAGTTTTGGATCTACAAAAATTTGAGATGTGTCCTGCCTTTCCACATGTGTGACAAATGATAGGAGGTCTAATGCTTTTGTTCATCATGCTACATTGCTTTACTGTGTGTCCATTGTAGTTACATATCTGACATGTAGTGTTCTGCAAATTCCTTTGAGGTTGATTTCTCTTATTGTTTTGATTCATTCTTCTTTGATTCTACTGTGACTGAGTTCTGCAATGTATAGCCCTATGACCAAATTTATTACAAGAGAAACAATAACCATTGAAGGGTCTTACCTTTTTGCAATCTGTTGCCAAATGACCATGTTTTTTGCATGCATAACAAGTTCTGTTAACTTGCTTGATTTCCCTTTCTGCTTTAATCTCTTCAACATTTTCAACTTTCCTTGCTTCTGAAAGTGCTTCATGAGGTTTCTCTCTTTCTTGTAATGAATTGACTTCAGTTTGTGTTATATTGACTCCAAGACTAGTAGTGTCGCCTTTTTGATTTTGTGCATTTTGCTGAGATTGAAGTGAATAAAAAATTGTGTGGAGTTTATCAATCTTATCCTTTGCTTCTATTAATTCAGATTCCAACTTCCTTTTTATGTTTTCCAATTCTAGACCTTTCATGTTTGCTTTCAAGAGTTCATCATCTAGTTGTTTTCTTTCTTTGAACTTTTCTTCAATAGTAATTTGGCTGTCTGTGAGTTGTTCATCCAGATTCTCAACTTGGTCTTTCAGAGACATATTTTCTTCATTGAGATTTTTGATTATTTTCCCTAAGTGACTTGTAGAACAATCTTTCAAATCTTTTCTTAATTTCTTGATAAGCATTTGTGAGCCATCAACTTTCAGTCTAATTTCTTCATTTTCTTTTTCAGATCTATCAAGATCTTCAAGAGTTGCTTCAAGCTTCTTTTTCAAATGTTTTTCTTCTACTAAGTTCATGATCTCCTCAAGTGGTTAAACTTATTTTCTAAGGACCAGAGCTCTGATACCAATTGTTAGAAACACTGTGAGGGGGGGTGAATTAGTGTTTGTCTATTGATTACTTTTTAGCAACTTAAACATAAATCAAACATACATAGAATGAAGCTTAACATAACAACTGATAACACATGATATGATTATGGGGAAACCTTGATCAGAGGAAAACCCCAATGGGAATTAGTACCCACAAGTATTGTACTAGGTATAATGAACTTGTGAGAGTTCCTTTTCCTTGTTAGAAGCAGTCTTTACAATATGAGTACAATGACCTGGTTAAAGGTCAGACCCTATTAGTAGTCTTTTACAAAACCCTATTAAAGGTATATGGCTCATTGCCTAGGCTCACTACCCAATAATATGAAGGCTACAACCTTCTAAAAGATGATATGCACTATCTCAAAATGAACTGTTGTGATGACACTGTTGTCTGATCAATTCCATTTATGTGTGAATGCTCTTACTCTCTCAAAGAGCTATATCATATATTGACTTCATAGTACTGTCCCTTGTATCTTCCTCTTGCATAATAATTGATGCTTCTATTATATCTTTACATTACATACTTATATATTCAAATCCGAATAGGCACGACCCAAAAACAAAACACTAGTCGACCCTAAAAAAAAATACAATGCTTTCGAACAAGTTGTCTCAAGCATATTTACTACAATGTTAATTACATCATTACAATCATATAACCAAAGACACTTAGCCATTAAATTATAAAATAACACACGTTGATAAAAAAACTTAGTCGACTTCCATGCTCTGTCTCCTGGACTGCTAGTCTATTGATCTGCTTGTAACTTTTTCGTACTGTAGTTCTATACTATGTGTGTCTGGATGTATCATGTACACATGTCATAAAAATTATATCTAAATGCACATATGCTGAATCAATCTCTCACACATGCGCTGATTGGATGATCGCTGAGTATCTCTGTCTGCCTTGTTTTCCTTACTTAGTCATTTTGTCTTTTAAGATAGAGACTAAACATGACTTTGTTGCCATGATGAAAACAAAAAATGAGTCATGCATCGTCAGGTAGTCAACTTGCCAACAAATATCATTGGAGATTAGAGCAGCAGTGTTTTGACTAGATGAAAAGAAAAAAGTCTAACAATGGATGAAGAGGTATGTTTACTTTCATAGATTGAACCTTTAAGTGCTGAAGATTCTTGTAATGATTCTGATTGGAAGAATGCAATGAAAGAAGAATTAGATCAGATAATTAAGAATGAGACATGAGAATTGGTTCCTAGACCTAGTGACAAAAATGTGATTGGAACTAAATGGATCTTCCGAAATAAGATGAATGGAGAAGGTAAAGTATTAAGAAACAAAGCAAGATTGGTATGTAAAGGATATGCACAGAGAGAAGGAATAGACTACACTGACACATTTTCCCTTGTGAGCAAGCTGGAAGCCATTAAATTGTTCTTGGCTTATGCAAAATTCAAAGAATTTAAAGTTTATCAAATGGATGTAAAGTTAGCTTTTCTGAATGGTGACTTGAAGGAAGAAGTTTACATAGAACAACCTAAAGGATTTAATCTTTCAGATAAACTAGACATGGTATGTAGATTGAAGAAAACACTCTATGGTCTTAAACAGGCCCCAAGAGCTTGGTATGAGAGACTTGATAGTTATCTTACCAATATTGGATGCAAGAAAGGTGCAACAAATTTTAACCTATTCACAAGAGAGACACCTGATGGATTACTACTAGTTTCCATATTTGTTGATGACATTATCTTTGGAGGTAATGACAAGCTTAGTGCAACATTTGCAAAAGAAATGCAGAATGAATTTGAAATGAGCATGATTGGTCCTATAAAATACTTTTTGGGACTAAATGTAAAACATATAGATAAAGGTATATTCATTAATCAGTAAAAATATGTGAAATAAATATTGAAGATCTTCAAGATGGAAGACTGTAAGCCAGTATGCACCCCTATGATAACATGAAGCAAGCTTTCAAAAGATGATGATTCCACAACAGTTGACAAGACATTGTACAAATCTACAATTGGAAAACTCATTTATCTAACTCAATCTAGCCCTGACATATCTAATGTAGTTGGCATTTTTGGAAGATTTGCAGCTAAACCCAAGAAGAATCACCTAATGGAAATCAAGAGGATATTCAGATATCTAAAGGGAACTATAGACTATGGTTTATGGTATCCAAAATCAGAGAATGTACAACTTCATGTGTATACAGATGCAAATTGGGCAGGTTGTATTAATGATAGGAAGAGTACTTTAGGAGGAGTAGTATTTCATGGAGATAGGTTGGTTTCCTGGATAAGAAAGAAGCAAAACTATATTTCTTAGTCAACAGCAGAAGTTGAATATGTTGCAGCAACACTGAATTGTTCAACCATGGTTTGGATCAAGAAGATGGTTTAAGAATTTGGTATTCAGGCTGATTATCCTATTGTTATTCACTATGATAACACTAGCACTATTAACATGTCTAAGAACCCTGTGATGCATGCAAAGACAAAACACATAGAGATCAAGTACCATTTTCTAAGAGAAAAGGTTGTAGACAAAGAAGTGAAATTGGACTATGTGAGAACCAAAGAATAGTTGGCAGATATTTTCACAAAACCTTTATCAAAAGATACTTTTGAGTATCTCAGAGAGAAGTTGGGAGTAATTCCCTCTCCTAAGTCTGATTAGAGAATACAGGAATAACATTAGTCCTTTGTGACTGATAAATGGTTGACCACTCTACTTCTGGAGTAGTACCTGTGCCTAATGGTTTATGGCACCCTTTGCCATTGATGTCAAAGGGGGAGTATGTACTAAAGTGGAGCATATACTCTGGGGGAGTATATATTAATGGAACAAAAACACAGTCAGAGGAACTGTAGCAGTGTAGATAAATCTTTGATGAGGATATTGAGAATATTGTAAAAGAAAGAGGACACCATGAACAGAGGATGTTTTTAAAATCATATGTTGCCATCAATGTCAAAGGGGAGATTGTTGGAGATTTGTTTCTATGCAGTTGATTGATTGTATGTTTGTCATTGATGACAAAATATAATATACAACAAAATTCTATAAGAACTTATCAGAACAGTGTTATCCAAACTTGCATGGTTAGATACATGTTGTAGACATGCCTTGGTTACTATATTCATACACGTAGGTCTAGATATGATGTTTTAGTCAAGTTGTGTAATTCTGTTATTGGCAGTTACAGTTCTGGAAGAGTATTTGTTCAGAGCTGACATATTTAACATGTTTCTTGAGTTGCACATATCTTGAGGATATGCGTGTGTATATTCATGATTAGTTATGAGTTAACTATGTTTAGTTAAATGTGCCTATCATGTAACATCAGGATCATGCCATTTGAGATGATTTGGTGAAGCTGACTTAGTGAAGTGTCGCGTCTATTTAGTTTGTGTTGCGTGGACTTAATATTGTTTGCGTGCTTAGTTAAGATGACAAAGATGTTTTTGAAGTGTTTCCAAGAGTCTTCATGACCTTCTAATTTAAAGAAGATACTTATAGTAGTTCATTTATAAGAGAAAAGTGTGAATGATAAGAAAAGAGACAAAAAATGTATAGAGCAGAATATCAGTTGTGTTTCATTCATTAAGGATCTATGTGAAGAAGAAGTGAAATATTACATTACATTGGAACTAATCAAGATAGAAGGTCTACTCTACAGTTCATCATCAGATATAGTGCATATCTATTCTAGAGAAGGTTGTAGCCTTCACCATTCAAGCAGTGAGATTTTGGAGAGTGAGTCCACACCCCTAATAGGGTTATTTGTAAAAGACTCCTAACAGGGTCAGACCCTTAACCAGGTCACTATACTTATTTCTTTGTAAAGAACAACTCCTAACAGTGTTGCAAGATCTTCTAACAAGGATTACTATAAACAAGTATAGTTCATTGTGGGTGCTAATTCCCACTGGGGTTTTTACCATTTGGTTTCCCCGTAATCAAATTGTGTGTTGTGTACTGTGTTATTTGAATGAGCATTTACTTTATGTTAACCTGAATTAAGGAGAGAAAATAATTAAAGATAACTGATTCACCCCCCCTCTTAGTTATCCTTTGGGACTATTCTAACACAAAGTTGACCGACATAATAGAGAGTTTAGAAAATGATAAAATATCTAGCTGGCAAGAGCTAAAGATAGACTTAACTGGTTTTTTTCATTGTTTTATTCGACCAGAGTTAAGTGATTGATTTAAAGAAGATTTATACAGTTGGCATAAATATAAATACAAGATAAATTAGGAGTTATGCTTTAAATCAGATTGGCTGGATTGTTTTTCATGCCAAGAATCAACAATCAAGAATCAAGAACCAAGAAATGGTGAATATCATGTCTATATAAGAGACAAGATTAATTCATTTCCAAAACACACAATCACGGTGGTGAATAGAAAGAGGATGCTAAAGAGAAACTGATGAAGGATAACTTCATACAGTCCTGATCAATCAAGCTGAAAGAAGAGCTAAGGAATTTTGCAGACACCGACAAATAGTGAGCACATCATCACAAAGAAGAAAGTGTGGAGCACAAAAAATTGAATTGATACATTGATCAGAGAGGTAATGTACTTAAAGAGATCTAAAAATCTGCAATTCAAGTTGCATTAGAAATAGGTCATTGTGTTTCAGTTTAACCATTGAAGCATCAAGTCTCTTTACAGAGCATGACTTATCAGTCTTCTATATATTGAGGTACATCCCAAGGAGTTCCAAAAAGGTTGATTCATGAAAGTAGCACTAGATTTGCATAAAGCCTATTGATAGTCTAAGAAGGAGGCTGATTCAAGGATGGTAGAAAAATGAGTTTCCCGATACTAAGTGACAACCACTATGTATAAAATCCTCTAACAAGGTCACACCTAACAGTGTGTTTGTAACCTTTAACAGGGTTGGCTCCTAACATGGCTCACTTTAGAAGAGTGAAAATTTGGGGTACTGGTCCCAGTGGTTTTTCCCTTAATAGGGTTTCCATGTTAAAATCCTTGTGTTATGTGTGTATGGTTTATTACTTTACTATTTTACATTTCACATATGCATTTATAGATTTATCGGTATACTCTCCATATTTACTGAGTGTCGGTAAATAAGTTTTACTGCTTATCGATAATCAAGGAGAATAAGGTCAGGAAAAGAAAACTGACAGACACTTAATTATTATAAAGTATTTCATGGCATGCATCTTGTAAGGGACATAATAATTTTAGGTTTTTTTGATTGGTGGTTAGAATAAAGAAAAGTTTCTGAAGCCACTGATTCACCCCCCCCTTCTTAGTTATTACTAACAGTTATCATGCTAGTTTAGTTCTAGATAAATTTAGCATTTTTCATAGCAATATTAGTTCTTAGTTCATGCTTATTTCATTTTGAATCTAGATATCACATCTTAGGTCCATAATGGAATGAATCTTAGTTAGCTTTGTTCATCTTGCATATCAATCTAGCTTAGTTTTTGCATCCATATGATCATGGTGATGGCTTGAGACAAGTTCCTCATACTTGTTCTTGAGTTCTTCACTCTTTTAGCTTGCATCTTTAATCATCAAGTGGGATTAGTATATTGTGTTGGGAGAGCACACCCACAAACTTCTCTAAGAGTAAATCAACAAGGCATTGGGTGCCCTTGTTCATCTCATCAGAGGTTATGATGGAGTCTCTTGTTTTTGTAGTATTCTTTTAGATATGTTAGTGTAGTTAATTGATTTATACCTCTAATGTTTGCATGTCTGAGCATGCTCCCAACAGGTTAGATTCCAACATATACATTTTGGCATGCCCGATGGGACCCACATCCCTTATTTTCTATTTTTTTTTTTGCAAATTTTGCCTTTTTTCTGCGGTTCTGGAAATTTTCACACAGACCCGTCTCTGCTCTGGAGTCAATGTCTCCACAGATCACCATCTGTGCTACTCGACCATCTGCGCTTCTCGGCTGTCTGCGCCTATAAAATACCATCTCTAGCTGTTGTAAAAAAGATGTTTAGTAACCTGGTTCAAACCATTTTTTTATCAGATTTCAAGTTTTTAACTCTTAGGTTTTTGTTAGAGTAATGTTTTTTAAGGGTTAATGCTGTTAAAACTGATAAAAAAGTTAATATTTATGTACTCTAAGTTTACAATAAAAACTGATTATGTTTATTTGGCCGTCTATGCAAGTGATTCGTCATTTTCATAGATCACCGTCTGCGCAGATCACCGTCTGTGCAGATCACCATCTATGTAGATCACCATCTGTCACCATCTGCGATACTTGGCCATCTGTGCATTTTTCCTAGGTTTTTATAATTTTTTGCAACATTTCATATCTAAAACTTCAAGACTACTAATAGTTTTCATGCAAGTTTCCTTTGATTTCTAACAAATTTTGGGAAATGAGCTTGTATGTATTGAACCGGCTCACAATAGGTGTGGAATAATCATGCTTAAGGCCTTTCTTAGGAATGGTTTATTCAATCTAAGGACTACTTCTCCCATTATGAGGTGCATTTAACTTGTCAACCCAGGGACGTATACTTGAAATGGTCGGCACAATATGTGCACTAGGTTCCTTAAGGAGTCATCCTGCTTATGCTGCAGGAAGGTAAAAATGCATAAAAGAAACCTACACTAGTGTTGCAGGAAAAGAATACATTTATATCCTTACTGAAATGAATGCTAGAAATTTCAAACTCTACTTAAACCTATACTTTAAACCTAGAACATCCATTATAACTATTCTTGCAGATGCTGCAGGAACATTCACAAGGCACAATGCTGCAGGAAGAAATTGTAACTTCTAGTTGAAATACTGGAAATACTGGAAATACTGGAAATACTGGAAATGCTAGAAATGTTGAAAGGAAATATATTCTATTCTAACCTAATCCACCTCCCAAGTGGGCCCCCTTGGTTGGTTTCTGCTAATCTATTAACACAGAACGTAAACCAAGAATTACTTCATTGTATTTCAAAAACTTATTACATAAAAACAATACATGAAACTTGAAATAGATTGCTGTAAGATACAACAGTTTTCTTCCAAAAACTTCTTTCTCTAACTTTCCTATCTAACTTCAAACTATCGGTCCAATCCCTATATATAGAGGATCGAACACTTATTACAAAATAGAAAAGAAACTATCTTGCTGAAAACATGCCGAAGAAGAAGATGGAAATGCAACAGCCCGCGGTGTGGGTAATAAAGTTTAGGTGACCAGTTCAATATAATAAAGTGCAGAGGGAATATAGGAATACTACATCATCGTATCCTGGAATAATGGCTCCTCCATTGTAGCAGCTGTGTTTCCTGGTGTTGTGATGATCACTCCGCCATAGCTGGTCCTCAACCGTCTTCCTTGAATGCTGTCGACCACTCTGCAGCTACTTTCACTCCTGTCAAGTTAGTTATGATGCAGAAATATTCATGCAAAAAGCTTAATCAAATTAAATCTAGATATTAGAACATAGATTCTGATGGTTTTATGAAATACTGCACTATATGTATAATATTAGCAAAATATGTCACAAACATCTACCCATGGTTTATTAGTTTTATCTGGACTTTATCACAAGTTTTGATTGGCTAGGCTCTCAAACGTTTTGTCAGAAACTAGAACAGAGTATTTAAAATTATACAAAATAAAGGTAATAATTTGGCCTTATCATCTACCCCTTGGTTAATCAAATGCTTGTCCTCAAGCATTGCACCTTCTGGAAATTGACCTAAAGTCACCAACTTCAGTTCTTCCTCGCCTCTAGCTCTTGAAGGAGTAGTAGAATCCTCTTGTTCTTTCCCAAACATCCCTTTTGTGATCCTCCTACAGCCTGTCAAGCTTGGCAGTGTTGATGTCATACAAGGGCCAAAGGAGCATGGGCGGATGCATTGCGAGCGGACACCAGAGCTCCTGCCTGATTTGCCTACCCAACCCTATGTATTTTGGTGCTCAGTGTATGGCTGCTTCAAGGTTAATGGGGCAGTGTGGTTCTGACCTTTTGAATGCCTCTGATAATCTGCCCCATCTACTTTTGGCACCGGTTAAGGCTCTTTGGAAGACAAAATAAGACATGTTGTCATATTCTGCATACACATTTGCTCCGAGTTTAAAATTATTATCTCTGATTTCATTTTTAATATTCCCATATATCAGTCTGAACCAATCCCTTAGGAATACTTCTGGTTGACTGCTTTCTTCTCTTAATGGTAGGGGTTCCATTTTCTCAAGTTCTTTGTAATTCTCCAATTGTCTATCATAGTTAGCCTCGTTATGCATCCAAGACATCAGGGCCCTTAGGTGTATATCCCCTATGTAAGGTAGGGGGTTCCATTAAGTCTCTGTAGGGATGATGAAATTATGCACATACAACTCACAGAGTAGGTTTTATTGCAAGGATGGAAGTGTCTGGTATAAACCATAGAATTCCTGGGCTGATTTGAACTCTATGTTTACATCTTTGAGGGTCATCATCAACTAAAATAGGATGAATTGTTATTTTAGATAGATGGTATAGACCCTAGGTGGAGGTCTACAAGCAATTATCTGGTTAGTCAGCTTAAGGGCATGTTCCATTCTCTGTTTCTATCTTGCCAATTGATCTTTTAATTCTGCAATTTCCTCTCCTTGTTCTGCTATTACTTTCTGTAATTTCTTTTTCTCTTCTCCCCATAGATTGGTTGTCAACACATGCTTATTATATAACTGGAAGAGAAAAATTTGCAGAGTAATTGGACCACTATTTTCATCTTGGTTATTCTTCTTCCTTTGTTCCCTCCATAACTGCTCTAAGAATTTTATTAACCAAGTTCGCTTATAGGAAACTAAAGCATTTCTTGTGCAAGCTAGCTGGTGATTTATAGGGGTTTTTTTTTCACGGGTTGGAACATCCCGATGACTAACTCCTGGGTCATTTTGACATACATTTGACGCAGCTTCACACTCCTCATCCAGATTTTGAGGAATGTTTGGAATCTCAGACTGGCTGGGAGAATCATCTAGAACAATATGAATAGGAGTTTCCTCCTCAAATTGTTTGGGGGAAGCGGTCTGACTTTCGGTGGGTGCTTTAGGAGTCTTCCCTCTCATCCTAGAACTTCTTCTTATAGGGATTTCCTCAACCTCTATGGCATTTTTCTTACTAACCCTTTTTTTTTTCTCTGCTATAGGAGTAGTGGCTACAGGAACTGACTTCATTTTCTTCTTTCTTGAGACTTGAGGGTTTCGTGGCTCAGCTGTAGGAACCGAAGTTTCTCCTACTAACTTCCATTTTCCTTTCATTTGGGTGGAAGTAGGTATATTTCTCATGTGAGCAGGTAAAGGCACATTTCTTATAAATTTTTGGTTTCTGCCCCTTGGGTACTTTGCTTGGAAACTGGATTAGGGGAAACTACATTATCTTGGCTAATTTGCACATTAGGGGCAATTTGAGGCTGCAGGGTTTTATGATGGACAAACTCTGCCCATGCCATAGGGGAGGCATCCCTAAGAGATATTTCTATGAGTAATTTATTTAGGGCATGGTGAGTAATAGAGTTGTCTCTCCCTTTCTAGGTTTCTTCGGCACTAATGCACATCATATTAAACAAAAAATTGGGTGCATTCATTGGGATATTATGTCATACATAACTAAGCAGCTTAAAATGATGCGCATGAAAATTAGAGAATCGTCCTTCACAAGTGAAATACCTAATAATGTGTGTGGCCAACTCCTGATATGGTGGAGGAATGTGTAATACCCTCTCCTATGGTGATACTTGGACTTTTGACTTGGACATTTTATTATGATGGTTAGAACTATACATTTACATTTATATTTTGTGGATGATGATATGATTGATATGCTCATTTATGG
>MU225468.1:89577-111476 GCA_018584345.1 Thuja plicata | reverse complement strand
AATTTCTTTTCTTTGTAGCAGATCTCAAATGTGTTTATAATATGTTTTTACTATGTGTATGATGTAATTGTGATATGTGGGTTAAGGGTAGAAAACCTAACGACACCTAGTGAGTGGCTCTTAGTGCAGGGCCGGGGCCCTAAGTGGCTAGAACCAGGATAACTGACTGAAGAGTTATTTAACAAGCAAAAACTTAATTAAACTTATGGGAATGGGTTCTAACTTTAAAAATATTAAATGTGCCTCGCCCATGCCATTAGTGCTTGTAAAGGCTATGGATGGGAGTGGGAGAAGGTACCTATGCGTAGGTATGATCGAATGGCGCTTGTCTGTACGAAAGACATTCTATCCCGCATGTGCCTACTTGGGGGCCGGGGCCAGAGTGGCTAGTACCAGGACAACCCAAGGAGGGATATGCGATGACACTCACTTAGGTGGTTTCTTAGAGTTTCTACCAAGCCCTAGAACCTTTTTGGGAAATATTTTTATGTTTTTACCCTTTCTTTCCTTGCTATTTGGGAAAAAGGTTACCCAACCCTAGGTATGGCCTAGCTATCCCTTTTTGTGGACCTTGGTGTTTATCTCCTAGCACGGGGGAGTGGGCATTTTTGGTATCCACGTGGTTGGGTGGTAAATCTTTTATCGAGGTATCTTTTGTGGAGGCAGTGTTTGAAGATTCATGTTTGCTTATGTACCAGTTTTTGAAGAATGAAGACCTTGTAATTATATTTCATGATGTAAAATTATTGTTACCTCCCTTGAGGAGATGAATGTAATGTAATCATTGACATAACTTAAAATGATGTATTTGGAATGGGTAGATTTAGGAAAAGGAAAAAGGGAGATGTGAAATTTATATATAAAATGTATGTTGGAAAAGAAAAGGATTTTGTAAGATTTTAAGTTAAGTAGTATGATTTTCATTATGGATGATTAAAAGAAAGGCTATTGAAAAATAAATGTATTATTTGCAATGATTTAGATGATTCTATTTGATTTAAAGGTTATAAAGAATACTTAGGAATATAGATGGTTTTAAATGGAAAATTGAAATGAAAGTACTTAGGTATTTCTTAATAAAGAATCTTATGATGATATGATGTAGTTTGCTTTGAGAAATAAATCTTGTTGTTAGCTTACTTAATGGACTTAACTGAATTGTGCATTAAATTAGAAGGGAACCCTGGAAGGAATCTAAGTTTAAGTTTTGTTCACATAATTCTTTAAAACAAAAAAAAAGTTCAAAATTTTTCATGAATTATTACTTAGGTTTTCTTTTTCAAAGAGAATCTCTATTCTCTTCCCCAGTTACCTTGCGGGGCATGACAGAATGAACATCCTTTTGCATCCCTGTTTAGTGATCTCCAATGGAGGGTCTCCTGGTAGGGTGAACTGAGCCCTGGTTGACCTGGCATCATGCGCATTGGGGTAGTGTTCCCCTGCTGCTGGAAAACCGGTTACTTCCGCTATTAACTCCTCTATTGCAACAACTATCAACCCCCATACCATTGCTTGGCCTTCATCAAATGTGTTTGCAAATTCTGTTGCTACTTCCTCATCAAACTCCATCAATTTTAAGAAATATCCCAGCCATCTGCAGGCATTAAATCTTCTTACTGCCTCAACATCAGATAGTAAAATTCCATGAACCACTGGTTCATGCCACTGCAATTGGCCCCCCATTTGTGCCTACCAAATTCAACCTCTACTCTATTCTTGATAATTACCTTCTTCTCCTTTAAATTCCAAACTACCTCTTGTAAAACCACAGACCCTCTTTCACATTCTTCTGGTATTCTTGATATGAACAATAATAATGTACTTTAACAGAATGAATCATAGATATTCATGTGAGAGAAAGAGTTGTCATAGTTTTAATATTGGGTCACATCTAGTCTAACAGTTAGGGGTTTATTCAGAATAAAGGTACAAAACTTGACACTTGTGTGATGCGGTAGCTGGATTTTAATTAAGACAATGCCAAAGTATAGATTTGAGGATCTTAACGGGTAAATAGAAATGACATTTTAAGAATTTTCACACTTCCCTACCCCCTAAGAAATATTGATAAGTGTCCTCAATTGTCAGACTTGGCAGAAGGTACGGAACTAGATTAAGGCGACAATGATACATTTATTGCAGTATTCGATATAACCAATGAAATCTATTTGCTAAAAATGGAAATAAATTTGAAAAGCTCATACTTGTTAATTGATCATCGCACATGCCAGGAAAGATTGGCGAGAGTCAAATGATGGTGTCAATGGTCGGCATACGTCAGCACACTATCTCTTTATTGAAAGCATAGAAATATGATGACATCGAAGGTGGGTGGATGGAAGATTAATAAATGAAGTGGGTTGAAAAAGAAGAATGTATAAAGTGAATGGAGAATTTGAAATTTATGTAAAAATAAATTTTTTATTATGGTCATGCTTCTAAGGAATTCTTATTGAAGAGCTGTAGGAAGAAGGTTGACACCCTCTGCTATAGGAAGTGTTACCTATTGATCCTTTAAAACTGGTTGGTTGAATTGTTGCAGGAAGCCTTCTTTTGTCAGTGGCTGGTGATACAACTTTAGCCTATGTCCATTGACTAGTAGCTTGAAGCTTACAGGGTCCATTGTGGTCAACTGGACTGCTCCATTTGTAAATACATGGCTTATTTCATATGGACCAAGCCATCATGTCTGCAGCTTGCCTGGTATCTCTTGGAATCTGGAATCATATAACAATGCCCAATCTCCAACTTTGAACTGCTTACTCTTAATATGGGAGTCATGCCACTATTTTCTTTGCTTTTGGACAATTTCATGCATTTTAGGGTAGACTTGCGCATTTCATCCAAAGAGTTGAGATGCAGCAAGCACGCTCTCTGTGCTGCAGGAAGATCAATATTTAACTCTAGAACTGTTCTTAATGTTTTGTGTTCAAATTCAATTGGTAGCATTGCTATTTTACCATTTAATAGTTTGAACAGAGTGAACCCTATGGTGGACTTCCATGTTGTTCTATACACCCAGACGGCTTCTGATAGTGTGCTGCTCCAATCTCGGCGATGCAAATGAACTGTCTTTGTTAAGATTGCTTCTATTTCCCAATTTGTTACTTCTGCTTGTCCATTGGCTTGAGGGTGATAGGGGCTTGACTTCCGATGTCTGATATTATATTCCTTCATGAGCTCTGTTATCAGATTGGAAGTGAATTGGGTACCTTGATCAGTAACAAGTTCTCTTGGCACGCCATATCTAGTAAAAATTTCTTCATACAGAAATTCAGCAACTTTATGATCTCTGGCATGCTTCATTGCTCTGACTTTGACCCATTTGGTCAGGTAATCTGTGCACACTAGAATGTATGACTTCCCATTGGATGGAGGGTCTATTGGACCAATAAAGTCCATGCCCCATTTATCAAATGGTGTTACCACCACCTGTGGGTGTAAGGGAATTTCATCTGATCTTGTTGGTCATCCCATTCTTTGACACTTGTCACACTTCCTTGTATAACTGGCTACATTTTTGTGAAGTGTAGGCCAGTAGTAGCCAATTGTTAAAATCTTATGTGTTATTCTTTTGGCTGCAAAGTTCCCTCCACATGGTTCATTATGACATGCATGAAGAATGTCATATGTCTCATCTTCTATCACACATCTCCTCATGACTTGGTCAGGTCCAGTGTAAAATAACGTGCTATCAATCCAAGAGAAATGGAAGCTTTTCTCTACAAGCATCTTCTTATCCTTATAAGAGAAATGTGTTGGCATTTTGTTAGCTGCTAGGTAATTAGCTATATCAGCATACCATGGATTCTGGATAGCAATATGAAATAAATGTTCATCTGGAAATGCATCATCTATCAAAGTGGTATCTTCTTCAGCATGATGAATTCTAGATAGATTATCAGCTACCATGTTTGCTTTCCCTGGCTTGTCAATGATTGTTATATCAAATTACTACAAAAGAAGGATCCATCTTACTAACCTGCCTATGATGGCAGGTTTGTTCATGAGATACTTAATTGATGCATGGTCAGTATGAACAAAGATAGGATAACCAGTCACATAATGGTGGAATTTGTTCAGAGCATAAACTAGTGCTAGCAATTCTTTCTCAGTCACTGTATAGTTTAACTCTAGTCCATGTAGACTCTTACTGATATAATAGATTGCATTTTCAAGGTTTTTAGACTTTTGTCCTAAGAAAACACCTACGACATAGTCTAAAGCATTTGTATGTATGTGAAATGGAAAAGTCTAGTGAGGACCCCTAAGTACTGGTGCAGTTGTCAAAAGTGACTTGAGCTGCAGGAAGGATTCATCACATTCTTTTGTCCAAGAAAATTCATCTTCTTTGGTAAGTATGTTGTATAGAGGACTAGCTATTTGACTAAATTTCTGGATAAACCTCCTATAATAACCAGTATGACCTAGGAAATATTTGACATCTTTTTTCTTAGTAGGAATAGGGAGTATGAGAATTACCTCTATCTTCGCAGGGTCTACTTGGATTCTAGCTTCGGAGATAAAATGTCCCAACACCACTCCTTCTTGCATCATCAGAAAGCACTTTTCACTATTGAGAGACATGTTATGTTCCTCGCATCTGATTAGTACTTTCTCCAAGTTCTTCAGAGCTTCCTCAAATGTGACACCAAATGTAGTGAAGTTGTCCATGGAGATTTCCATGCAATCATGTGATATATTAGCAAAGATGCTGATCACAACTCTCTGAAAGGTAGCAGGTGCATTGCATAATCCAAATGGTACTACTGAATAGGCATATGTGCCCCAAGGGCATGTGAATGTGGTCTTTTCCTAATCTTTGGGGGCAATGCTTATCTGATTGTATCCACCAGAAAAGAAAAATATTTCTTTCCAGCCAAATTATCCAAGACCTGGTCAATAAAAGGTAAAGGAAAGTGGTCCTTCTTTGTGGCATTATTTAATTCCCTATAATCCACACATATCTGCCACTTACCTCCTTTCTTAGGTACAATAACCAATGGTGATACCCACTTGCTATCAGAGATTAGATAGATGAATCCAGCATCCAACAACTTCTGCAACTCAGTTTTAACTATTTCTCTTAGTGCTGGATTTATTCTCCTCTGTGGTTGATGAAGTGGCAAGCTTCCATCACTGATGTAGATTCTGTGGGTGTAGAGTTTAGGGTTTATTCCCTCCATATCCCCATAATCCCATGCAAAGGCTTTTTCATGCTGACTGAGGAGCTTGTTTAACAATGCCAACTGTGATTGGGACAACTTGTTGTTTACATGCAGGTTACGACCAAAGAAAAGTTCCACTATTATTGTTAGCTCTGCAATTAACACTTCAGGCACTGGACTTCTTGCTATTTCACTTGTCAGTAATTGATCAATTATTTCAGGGTTTGCTGGAGACATACAGTCCTCATAGGTACATAGCTATAAAACAAAACTTTCTGAAACATCTTTAGCCACAATACATTCATTGGTAAGAATGCTCTATATCACATCATCTTGCTCTTGCATCTTTAGAAAAGATTGCCTTTGCAACATCATGAGCTGGGCTACTGAATTCAGCTCTTCCTCCTCATCTCCTAAGTCTGGCCAAATAGGTTCTCCCAAGTCTGGCTGGGGTTGGGCAGGAGGGTATAGGGCTAGCTTCCTTATGGCTTAACCATTTGAAATTGTCATAATTCCTGATCTGCAATTAATTTTGGCATTAGTGGTGGTTAACTAGGGTCTTCCCAAGATTACAGGATATCCAACAAAGTTTACTTTAGGTGATAGGATAAGAAAATCAACAGGATACTCCCATGAATCTAAGGTTACTATCACATCTTCTATGAGACCCTCTAGAGTAATAGTTGAACTATCAGCAATTTGTAATACTGTGGCTGTTGTTCTTAATCCTTCTATGCTTAGCCTATGCATTGTATCTTTAGTCTTCACATTTATTGCTGCTCCCAAATCAACTAGAGCATTTTTCACAGTCTGTCCATTTATTATCAGGTCGACTACTGGACTGCCAGGATCTGAATACTTTGGTATGATCACCTTTCCTAACATGATATCTGCTAATTTCCATACAACATGTACTATTTGAGGGTCTTTCTTCTTCCATCTTGACTTTTTAAGGCATGCTTCCTTAATAGCCTTTCCATAAAGAGGTATATCTTTGATAGCTTGGAACAAAGGGATTTGAATGTTCATATTTTTCAGCTGCTCAATAATATCAAATGTTTCTTCCTCTTGGGGTATAAGTTTTTCTTTGTTTAGCCTATGTGGAAAGGTGGATTTGAAGTGTGGACAGTAGTTCTGCTGGGTATATCAGTCGGCTGGCTGGTATTTGGCAGTGTGGCTTCTGGAAGTAGTGCTGCAGGAGTGTTTGCAACTTCCATGATAGTAGGATATTTAGGTGTAGGCAGTGTGGTACCAGACCTCAAATGGATATCAGCTACCTCTAATGAATAAGTAGGGCATTGCTGAGTGTCAGTAGTGTACGTTTGCTGCTGCTGCTGCTGTTTGTTGTTTGGATTTGGCTATGGTTGAGCAAGCAATTGGGTTGGCTTTGGATTAGAATTAGTTGCTGTAGGAGGTGGCATTATTGTAGGTGGTTTCACTAGAGGTGGTAATTGTGGATAGCTAGAATTTTGGTTAGGCCACTATGGAGGCCCCCTCCATTGATTAGTTTGCTGCCAATTTCCTTGCGGTGGTTGCCATTGATTATGTTGATTTTGCCATTGGTTATTTGGCTGATTTTTCCACTGGTTATTTTGCTGATTTTGCCACTGATTATTTTTTTGATTTGGCCACTGATTATTTTGCGGGTTTTTCCATTGGTTATTTTGCTAGTTTGGCCATTGGTTATTCTGCTAGTTTGGCCACTGAGGTTGAGAGTACTAAGAAGTGTTATGATAATTTTGGTTTTGCCACTGATTATTGTTAAAATTTAAAAATTGTAGAGGATCTTGTGGCATACCTTATCATGAAGCCCATGGTCAACGTTGAGCAACAAAGAACACTTGGTCATTATCTCCTTCTATCTTCATGTACTCAGTTGGCAAATGTTGATTTTCTAGGTTTTCTACCAGCTTACATCCGCAATCTTTCTTCTGTTTGCGGCAGTGTGGAGAGTACTCAGCTAATTGTGATTCAGCTTCTACATGCTTCTTCTTGGCAGTCATTATGTCAAGATGTGTAGCTACATCATTTATAATATCTTTCTTGAAATCTGTGAGCAAATTAGATATCTCCAGCTTTGAAACGCCTAAACCAATCCCTTTTGTGACTATAGGCCGGTATCCTCTTCCTTTCTTCACAGTTGACTTTGAGTAGTTGAGACATATTTTCTTGAGGTCATCCCAAGAGGATTGGGATATGTCTCCACCAGCCATCAAGTCTAATGCTTCTAGACAATTTTTGTTTACCCCTCTCAAGAAGACTAGTTTCTATGAATCCTCTGCCAGTACATGCTAGGGATTCTTCTGCATTGTGTACAAAAAACATGAAATATAGTCCTCCAATGTTTCATCTTCCTTTTGAGACATCCTAAAGATATCATCTCTTTTTGGGTCACTGCCTTTGCAATAATCTTTATATTTCTGTAGAAACAACGTCTGCATCTCATCATAGGTACCTGCTGCATTGGCTCCTAAGCCCATGAACCATCGTAAGGCTAACTCTTTCAGTGTTGCAAGAAACAACTTGAGCTTATGGGCATCGGTATTATAGTCGAAGCTTTGATAGAGTATGTCAAACTCAAACAAGAAAGTGTCAGGATCCTCCGTTATAAGACCATAAAACTTCAGAAGAGCAACTGTGGGTATATTTTTTAGATTAGCATTGTTTATAAGGCTTGGGAGAGGAAATGGGAAAGTAGGGTGTGCCATTACTGGAGGTCTTTGATTATGGGGTTGCTACTGGAAATGAGCATTAGCTACTGGATTGTTATTAATAGGTGGATTTGGACTGAAATTATCTAGAAACTGGCCAAGATTTTTTCAAAAGGTCGAAAGATAATTATATCAAGTGGTTCTGCTCTGGAGGAAGATGCTGTAGGAAAGCCGAGGTTGCGTCTTCAAAGGGTAACTCAACTTCTTCAACTTCCTCATTCAAATTAGCAGGCTCTGCTGGGAGAAATCTTCCATATTCATCTCGTCACCTTTCTCTTTGATGCATGTAATTGAATTCTTCACGCTTGTGAAGCAATTTTTAGAGATACAAATCTAAAAACTAATCTAGGAATAAAAAATGAATCAAAAATGTTCCTAGCTTGACACCATCCCCGACAATGGTGCCAAAAATGAACCGCCTCACAATAGGTGTGGAATAATCATGCTCAAGGCCTTTCTTAGGAATGGTTTATTCAATCTAAGGACTACTTCTCCCATTATCAGGTGCATTTAACTTGTTAACCCAAGGACATATACTTGAAATGGTCGGCACGATATGTGCACTAGGTTCCTTAAGGAGTCATTCTGCTTATGTTGCAGGAAGGTAAAAATGCATAAAAGAAACCTACACTAGTGCTGTAGGAAAAGAATACATTTATCTCCTTACTAAAATGAATGCTAAAAATTTCAAACTCCACTTAAACCTATGCTTTCAACCTAGAACATCCATTATAACTATTCTTGCAGATGCTGCAGGAACATTCACGAGGTACAATGCTGCAGGAAGAAATTGTAACTTCTATATGAAATACTGGAAATGCTGGAAATGCTAGAAATGCTAGAAATTCTAGAAGGAAATATATTCTATTCTAACCTATTCCACCTCCCAAGTGGGCCCCCTTGGTTGGTTTCTACTAATCTATTAACACAGAACGTAAACCAAGAATTACTTCATTGTATTTCAAAAACTTATTACATAAAAACAATACATGAAACTTGAAATAGAATGCTATAAGATACAACAATTTTCTTCCAAAAACTTCTTTCTCTAAATTTCCTATCTAACTTCAAACTATCGGTCCAATCCCTATATATAGAGGATCGAACACTTATTACAAAACAAAAAAGAAACTATCTTGCTGAAAACATGTCAGAGAAGAAGATGGAAATGCAACAGCCCGCGGTGTGGGCAATAAATCTCAGGTGACCAGTTCAACATAATAAAGTGTAGAGGGAATATAGGAATACTACATCCCCGCATCCTAGAATAATGGCTCCTCCATTGTAGTAGCCATGTTTCCTGGTGCTGTGATGATCACTCCGCCGTAGCAGGTCCTCAACTGTCTTCCTTGAATGCTGTCGACCACTCTCTAGCCACTTTCTCTCCTGTCAAGTTAGTTATGATGTGGAAATATTCACACAACAAGATTAATCAAATTAAATCTAGATATTAGAACATAGATTCTGATGGTTTTATGAAATACTGCACTATATGTATAATATTAGCAAAATATGTCACAAACATCTACCCATGGTTTATCAGTTCTATCTAGACATTATCACAAGTTTTGACTGGCTAGGCTCTCAAATGTTTTGTCAAAAACTATAATACAGTATTTAAAATTATACAAAATAAAGGTAATAATTTGGCCTTATCATGTATAAACATTAGTCTTTTAAATCAATGTTGATTAAAAGTAAATTTACCACATCCAATCTTGAATGACTTAAGGGAATGAACTTCACATATCTTGAATGACATAAGGCAAATAAACACACTTTTCCAAGCTTTCTTTTTGCTGTGTGGGAAACAAATTGAGCCTGTATGATTAACCATACTATTGTGTATTTGGTTTAGATAGAAAATACATAGTTTCTCTAATTAGATTCAATTTGGAATGAATTCTTCTTGGTGTGTTTGAAGAAGTATTTTTCAATACTTCTTTCGAGCTATTTTTGTCATTTAGATTAAATCCATTAAAATATAAGTCATGCTATGATTAAGGTATAGCTGTATCCTTTCCCCTTGCCTTTGTGAAACTTGGGTGAAGAGAAATCTTAGCTTAATCAATCTTCTAGAGATTCCTGTCTAGAGGGTGTACTTCCCCTTTTGAGGATGACCTTAAACCGGTAATCCCTTCGACTAGTATAGAAATAAAGTGCAAACCAAAGGTCCTCTTTATCCCTTCAAGCTCATGTGGGTCATGTTCAATGGTAGTCCATATTGAGTGGATATCCTTAGTATATTGGTATGGTTGAACTAGACTTAAGTGTCTCACGCCATACAAACCTATTACAGGGACGCCACAAAATCTTACTAGAAACTGTAACTTAGTAGCCTACTTGATTCACCTCTAAATAATGAATTATTATAGTGCAAGGGGAGGGAAGATTCTCCCCCCAAGATTCCCTTCATACGTGTCCCAGGGTATTGTATTGCGAAAGAGATCTTCGTAGCATGACAATAATACCTGGCAAAAGGAAAAAAACATAGGCACCCTTCCGTGGGTGACACTGCTGTGTGAGCTGAAGGACTACCAAGAAATGGGCCTATAATATTTCATGCAAATCCAATTTCCTAAGGTAGCTACTATTTGAACTATCTTCATTGTGATAAACCCAATAAAAACATAAGTGGCTTGAAAGATTCACTTGAACATACACAAACGAGATCTTGCAATTTGAATCAAATTTTCCCAATGTCACATTTTCTTGTATCCCTAAAGGTTTCTTTGTCCCTTGTTGGATTTTTTTGAGACATGCATCTATTATTTTTCTAGTTTGAATGTGCTGAAATCAGTTCTTTCCATCGAACAAATTTGCCCAAAATCAGACTGAAGATCAAAATTTGCCCAGAATTTCAACACACTATCTTAGAAACAATCAGCCTTCTCCACTCTGGATCCACTGTCTACGCAGATCACCATCTGCGCAAATCACCAATTGTGTCTAAGATTACCATCTCTACTTGAAAATAGTGAGCTTCCAAATCTGCTAAAACATCCAAAATCTGGTCTTTTGTGCGACCCTAGAATCATTTGCCCTAGATCATTCAGTCACTAAGCCAAAATCTGATTTTTCATATGACATGACCAGTTTCAAGAAACATAAGAAGGTTAAGCTTCCAACACCTCCAATCTATAGAGAGTAGAAGGAAACCAATTGAAAATATAAGGAATATCAACATATTACCACATCTATCAAACAAGAGATTGAGCATCATGAGAAAATTGATAAAATCCTTTACAACAAAAAGGTCTGGAACTTCATGGCTAAATATTCTATCAACATTGCTTTCGTCGCCATTGAACAATACAACTAGGATCAATTCTTCCATTCTTCTATCATCATTCTTCCTTCTCTTGGATCATTTAGATCAAATCATCAAGTCAAATCAATCCTTTTAGGTTGAAAGACCTTAATCAAAGTATTGCAAACTTTTATCCTCAAACAAACACAACATTGCTTGTAGACCATCAGTCTGTCTCAAGTAATTTAAATCCCTTAGTGATGTCCCATTTTTCTTGAGATCACAAGTCCATCTTTAAGTAGAACAAGTGTTGCTTTAAATCCTTTTGTGTTTGTATTTTCACAAGGTTTTTTCATGCTTAGGTTTTGTTCCAAAAACCTTTAAATCAATCAATTAATCCTTAATCCAATCAATCAATCAATCTTTAGTCAAGCATTAATCAATCCAATCAAATCCAATCAAATCTAAAATCAAGATCTTTGCTCCATTTCATTTCTTACACCTTCTTGTCTTCCATTCTTCTAAATCCACCATTGTATGGTTGTCACTCGATCCCAAGCTAGAAACATGAGGCGTGCAACATTCAACACTATTACCCGTGAGGAGAATCCTTTTGCCACTCAATATTTTCAAGGAACTAGAGTACAAGCTGAGGAAGTTCCTGAAGAAATTGAGCTAGTAGACCAAGAAGAAAGACCCACCCAAAATGATGGACTTCCTTAGTGATCCATACAACTTAGAGATGGCTGAGAAGGCCATTATGCACAACAATGCTAAAATATTATTGAATCTTGTTCATAATGGTGTCACGGTGCCTGCTGACTTTGATGAAACACTCCTTACTTGAAATGTCACCAAAGCTGCCGCTGCCACTACTACAGCCATGGCTTCTACTTCCAATGATACATCATCATGTGACACTAGTAAAGGACATGTTAGCAAACCTTCCACATCAGTACCTACATTAGCGCCTGTGTCAACAACTGCATCAATACCTCAATTAACACTAGATTAAATTCAACAAATCATAAGCGCTTTGCCAAACAATACTACACATAACAACACTCAAATGATGATGACTCAAGGAGCAACTTCTAATGTCAACAACATAGGGTAGATTTATGTGCCCTTGCCTACATCTCTGTTTCAAACAACAGGCATGAAGACATATGCAACCAATAAATCTTGAGCCTATCAATATATACCACCTCTTACTGTTGGTATGACCTCCATGGGGTTTGTAGCTGCACAATTTGGAGGAGGTAGAGGTTATGTACCACCGTTTATTCCCTGGAATACTCTAGATTTCACCCAACAATTCAATGAGCTCAAAAGCATTGTACAAGGCTTACAAAATGGGGGCAAGAAGGAGTTTTCTTTTGAAGAAATTTTTCCCTATCCATTTGACAAGTCCATCACCATGCAACCATTCCCACCAAAATTTGAGATGCCTAAATTTGAGAAATACAAAGGTGAAACATGTCCTCTACAAGATCTCAAAGAGTTTTACATTACATGTCAAGATGTTGCCTATAATGAGAATTACTTAAAAAGACTCTTCACTAGGAGTCTTGGAGGCGTAGCTTTAGAATGGTTCATGGCCCTCCCTTATGGGTCAATCTCTACTTTCTCTGATCTTGCAGAGAAATTTGTTGGAAAATATTCATATAACATTGAGCATCAAGCAACACTCAATGATTTGAGAAATACTAAACAAAAGAATGGAGAAAATTTTGCTAGTTTCTTACAATGATGGAGACATATTGCAAATTGTATGCCATGGAAAATACTTGATAGTCACTTAATTGACATCTTCACAAAGAATTTAATCTCTGAGATGTCTTTCCAAATAAAAATGGCTTCACTTAACACCTTTGAATCCCTTATCAAGAAGGGAAAAGACATTTAAGATGGCCTTTTTCAAAGAGGTAGCATCAAACATTATACTCCCTCCAACAATGATAAACCAAAATTTTGGAGTAAAAATAAAGGAGTTGTCAATGATGGAGTGACTGATGCCAAGAAAGTTCAAACTATCCAAGCATCCAACAATAACAATCAAAAAAATCAAAACAAAAATCATAACCAAAATCAAAATTGCAAAAACAATCAAAATTAGGATTAGAATCAAAACAATCAGAACAATCAGAACCAGAACAACAATCAGAACAAAAATCAACAATTGTGCAATCAATCATTCCTGTTTCCTCGCAACAATTACAATAATAACAACAAAAACAACAACAATAATAATGAAAATCGACAACAACGACAATTCACAGCTTTGGTAGAACCTATAGATGTGATCTTTAAACAACTTGTGGTTCAAGGAATGATAATCTATCCAAATACTCGACCTTTTGATGAGAATAAACCTAAACCTGTTTGGTATAGAAATAATGAATATTGTGATTATCATCGCATCAAGGGGCATGATACCAAGAAATGCATGAAGCTTAGACGCTTTGTGCAAGATCTCATTGAGGATGGGAAAATTGAAGTTGAAGGTCAGAATGCATCCTCATCTGATGCAAAACTCAAAGTCTACAATCAATCCTTCCCACCTCGCAATCAAAACAATGCATCAAATGCGATCCAATATGATTACTCTACCAATACTATCATAGGCCATGATCGAACATGTGGGAGTCTAAATGAAAATGATATCTTTGGGTTTGAATCTCTTTGTGGCCACATTGAAGAAGTTGACATGCATGTTAATACCATAATCCTCAAAGTTGCTGATTGTAATGCTACCACACGCAGACCCAGAGTCACTATCCAAGCTACTGATAAACCTTCTACATCTTCAAATCCACCAGTTGCACCATCTACCGCTGCTTGGCCTACCTCGCGCTATGACCTATTGGCTTAGTTAGGGAAGACACTTGCACAAATATCCATTCTAGAGCTCCTCACAACCTCACCAATTCATACAGAAATACTTGATAAAGCTCTAAATGAATCCTGTGTCCCTGAGAACATCAATGCTACACAATTCCAAGTTATAATAGGGAACTTAGCCGCACAAGAACATCTTTTCTTCACCGATAAGGACTTTCATGGTCCTGATCTGCATCATAATAAGTCTCTCTACATAGAAGGAAAAATTCAATCCACAAGAATAAAATGAATCCTTATAGATGGTGGATCTGGCTTGAATTTGTGCACATTGAAAATGATTTGTAATATCGGTCTTTCTGAGGACCTCATTTATGTAGACAAACAAATCACAATAAAGACCTATGATGATCGAGAATGATAAAGCAAGGGTTTGTTCACACTACCCTTACAAGTGGGCCCGACCTTGATTGAAACTATTTTCCGTGTGCTGGATCTAGATCTACCTTATAATATCTTGCTGGGATGACCATGGATACATGCTATGAAAGGTGTATCCTCTACTTATCATCAATGTCTAAAATTACCACATCACGGTAGAGAAATCATAATTCCTGTAGATCCTGATCCCTTTCAATACTGCAAGAGACTGGAAGGCAAACAATCTAACTATTGTCCATTGAATGAGTTTGGCTGATATTCTAATCAAGAAACCCCTATTTTAAACACTCCATCAATTCCAGAAAAGACATCAGAAACACTAACTGAGCAATCCAAAGGAAAGGAAAAAGTTACTGAAGACAAGGTTACTGAAGAAAAACCCTCCTCATCTGAAGCAAAGGCCACTTTTACAGATCAAGGCATGGGAGAGTATAAATTTGAAAGTGCTCTATGTATTGGGCAACCCCCTTTGTCTCCAAAGTCTTATAGAAGACCATCACCATTACCCCCCTCTAAAGACAAAGTACTTATGCACTGAAAATCAACTATTTTTGAACATTGGGGGTCCCTATCAGATGAACACATGGAATATAATGTCCTTGATAGGCTCTATAGTGATGAAGAAGAATGACCTATAATTTTCCCCAAAGGAAAGTATCCTAAGGTTAATCCCATTGTCAAAAGCATGGGATATCATGGTGCTGGCCTTGGAGCTAATGAAATAGGTAAGAAGAAGATCACAACAACCAATCGCTATCCTAAAGGACATGGATTGGGTTCCATAGAGACCAAGACTAACTTCGCTAAGGATTATTGTCTAGCTACCTCATATTCAGACACTAAGGAAGAGTTATTTGAAATTCCTTTCCACTATGTTGAAGATGAATTAAACAAAAATCACCATGTCTTCACTATCACCCAAATCGATCTTTCATCCCCTCACAAACCCTGAATTAATTAACTGGGATCAGCAAGACTCATCACCAGCTTTGGACATTTGTGATTTGGATGAGGCAGTTTTAGCCTCTTTGGACTTAAGAATCTCTGAGAGTATGAACATCAGATCCACTACAATGAACAAGCCTACTTTGGTAGCCAAGTCAACTCTCTCCATCACAAAAATGAAAAAGAAAAAAAAAAAAAAAATGAAAATACATCCTCTAGTGAAAACCTCTCGCAGGCACCTTTGGATGAAGAAAAAGATAAAATAAAGGATTCTCCCTCTAGTGAAATTTTTTTTGAAGCACTAGAGGAGGGAGAGGCTGACTTTCCATTTATATCCTTAGAACTAGAAGTGTCCTCTATGATTATCGAAGACACCATTCCAATCAATCTAGGCACAGAAACAGAACCACACATCACCTACATTGTAGTTTCTCTCAGTGACCAGGAAAAGAAAGACATGACAACATTCTTGCATAAACATAAAATCAACTTTGCCTAGACTTACAAGGACATGCCTGGGCTAGATACAGATCTTGTCATGCATCATCTTGTTGTAGACCCAAGTGTAAAACTTGTTAAGTAGAAACTTTGCAAGATGTATCCGCAAGTCACGCTGGTAGTCAAAGTAGAGCTTCAAAAAATGCTGGATGCTGAAGTAATCAGACCAATTGATTATCCTAAATAGGTTTCCAATATTGTACTAGTAGGAAAACCTACTGGGGGCATTTGCATCTGCACTGATTTCAGAGATCTAAACCTTGCATGTCCCAAGGATGATTTTCCACTCCCAAATATTGACATTATAGTGGATTTGACTACAGGACATTAAATGTTGTCGGTTATGGATGGCTTCTCATGTTACAATCAGATCAGGATAGCACTAGAGGACCAACACAAAACTGCATTCACAATGCCTTGGGGCACCTTCTATTATCAGGTGATGCCCTTTGGCCTTAAGAATGCCAGAGCTACTTATCAATGAGAAATGACTACCATCTTTCGTGACCTTTTACATGTTATCATGGAAGATTATGTGGATGATCTTTTAGGAAAATCTAAGACAAGGGAATCACATATTCCTATTCTTAATACCATTTTTGAGTGATTGGAGAAGTATAAGCTTAGGCTAAATCCTAAGAAGCGTGTTTTTGGAGCACAATTTGGTAAGCTGCTGGGATACATTATGTCACGACGTAGAATAGAAGTTGAATCAAAGAAAGTGAAAGAAATCCTAAAGATGCCACCACCCAAAACCTTGAAGCAATTATGTAGTTTACAAGGAAAATTGCAATCAATCAAAAGATTCATGTCACAACTAGTAGATAAGGTGCATCCGTTCTCTCATCCCCCATGCAAGAATATCAAGTTTCAGTGGGATTGCTTATGTCAAAATGCATTTGAGAAACTTAAAATCTATCTAGCTAATCCACCTATGTTGGTACCACCTATTGCTGGCTGTCCTCTAATTTTGTACATATCTACTATAGAGGTCACATTAGGAGCCCTCCTGGCACAATTAGATGATACCGACAAAGAGCGAGCAATTTTCTATCTCAGCAGGACCCTTATTGGCTGAGTTGAATTATTCCCTAATTGAGAAGGCATGTTTGGCTATTGTTTTCTATATACAAAAACTATGACATTATATGCTTAATCATAAGATTCATCTTGTTGCCAAAATTGATCCACTCAAATATCTCCTGGCACGTGTTGCTCTTACTGGTCATACAACAAAATGGGTCATGATTCTTAGAGAGTTTGACATTGTTTATGTAGATAGAAAAGATATCAAAGGACAAGTAATTGTAGATTAGTTAGCTGAAGCACCTGTTGATGGTAAACATCTTTTGATCACAAATTTTCTAGATGAATTAGTCCTCAATCTTGCCCCAAATACACCATGGAAGCTTTATTTTGACAGATCCTTCACTCAGAAAGGATCGGGGGCAGGTATCTTGTTTGTTACACCAAAAGGATATCTCATCCCTAAATCTTATAAATTGTAGTTTCCTTGTACCAACAACATTGCAGAATATGAAGCCCTTGTACTTGGACTTTGGTAGGCCATACAATGGAAGATTCTCAATTTATTGGTGCTTGGTGATTCACAATTTTTTATCAAACAAGTTATGGATGAATATCAAACAAAGGATGACAAGTTGCTTCCCTACCACCATACAGTTGAAGATCTCAAAATGTATTTCAATAATCTAATCTTCCAATAGATCCCTTGCACAAACAACAAAGCAGCAGATGCCATAGCAACAATTGGGTCTTTGATCACCATGCCAGAACACAACATACAATGTGAGTTTCTTGTTGAGAATCTTATGGTCCCTGCCTATGACAAATTGAATTCTGAAATGGTGTGTGAAATTTTTGATCCCAACTCCCCATGGTACCAAGAAGTCTATTTCTACCTTCATGATGGACATAACCCACTTACCTTAACTCCCAATCAACGTAAAACCTTCATTCACTGCATTTCTCGATACACAATCCTTGGTGATACCCTTTTTTGAAAGCATTTCGATGGAACTCTTTTAAGGTGTCTGAATTCTGATGAAGCACAAATGTCCTTGGAGGAGGTACATCAAGGAATCTATGGGGCTCACTCTAGTGGGCTTACTTTGGCCATGAAGTTGTTATGCACTGGATATTACTGGCCTACAATGGAACAAGATGCCTACAACTATGTGAAGAAATGTATTCCTTGTCAACAACACAATTATTTGATACATGCTCCATCCCAATCCCTTCAGCCCACCATCACCCCTTGGCCTTTTTCACACAGGGGTCTTGACCTTGTTGGCCAGATTTTCCCTAATTCTTCTAATGGCCATAAATACATCCTGGCTAATACTAAGTACTTTACCAAGTGGGTCGAAGCTATTCCTCTCACCTACACTACTAGAAAATATATTTCAAAGTTCATTTTGAACTATCTTATCTGTCGCTATGGCATTCCTCGGGACATTGTTACTGATAATGGAGGACCTTTCAAGAACAAGGATGTCATAGAGCTATGTAGGAAATTCAGCATTACCCACCATACCTCTTCCAACTACTTTCTACAGAGAAACGGTCAAGATGAGGCTATGAATAAAACCATCTTCAGAATCCTCAAGAAAATAGTCGATGAAGCTGGCCGTGATTGGCACCTTCACCTCAATCCTACCATTTGGGCCTACCACACCTCTATTTGAACCCCCACTGGAGCCACCCCCTTTTCTCTTGTTTATGGTACTGAGGCTATTCTACCCATCAAAATTGAGCTCCCTTCCCTCAGAATTTCTCTCAAGAATCTGTTGTCTTCTGAAGAAGATAGAGTTGCCCGCTTGCAAGAGCTGGAACTCCTTGATGAGAGATGCCTCAATTCCCTAGACCACCTCCGAATATATCAAAATTTCCTTCACCTTTAGTTCAACAAAAGGATCAAGCCTCGTCAGTTTGAGGTTGGTGATCTTGTCCTGCAGCACAATATGAAGAACCTCCAAAACTGTGAAAAGAAAGGAAAGTTTGAACCTAATTGGTTGGGGCCCTTCATCATCACAACAAAGTATGGTTCCGACACTTATCAAATTGCATCACCAGAGGGATATCCTATCCTTGATCCTATAAATATTGTATATCTCAAGCACTTCTATGCTTGATTCGTCAATAGTCCATTGTACTATAGAAATTTTCAAAAATCCCAAAAAATTAGAAAAGTAGAAAATCTAAAAACATTCAAAAAGCAAGCAAAAGCAAAAAAAAAAAAAAAAAAAAAAAAGCAAAAAAAAAAAAAAAAAAAAAAAAAAAAAAAAAAAAAAAAAAGCATAAAAAATATAAAAGCTTGGCATGAATATCAAAAAAGAAAAAAGAGAAAGACAAATAAATCTGTCCATCTATGAAAACCACTTCGGTGGCGCAATGGATAAGTACCATAGTGAAAACCTATTTCAGGCACCATGAGTAGTCAGATCCACCATCTGTTTCCATATTTTTTCCAAGCAACCTACATCACCTTTCAAAATGAAGTCACTACCCATATCTGTGCAGGTAGTTCCTTGAACATTTTCCACCTACGCAATAAAAATTACCGCACAACTAAGCTTACCCTATCAATACTGAGCTTTGTTCTAGACACAATGATCACAAACATTTCTGACAAATCAGTAGATAGATTGACTTTCCTAATGATCATTCTATTCACAAGTAATTGCCAGCGAATTCCTATTTTTATCAATCAATCTTTGGCCCATCAGGATGCATCCTTCCGGTGTAGGCTATTCTATCAATCCTCACATCAAAATTGTTCATGGCAAGAACTTTTGGAGTGAATGACCACTTGGTCAGGATAATTTTTTCTTGATTTTATCTGGTATTTTACCATGTCCTTATCACGACAACCTTGATCTTTTATATCTTGGTTTGTTATGGTGAGTATATAGTGAAATACGTGTCATTTGTGGTATGATCTTCTTGTCATATTTTGTTAGTGCATTTATGTTTTGATATTTAGTTATGACTATGTATGCCTCACTAGGGGTAGGATTCATGCATCTCAAATCCTTCAAAAGATCTGGATGTACTGCATCTCCTCATGAGTAACATTTCATCAATCTCATCATACCTGATATCTTGCATTCTTGTTCCTAACAACCTATTTATTTGAGAGTCTAGTCCACGCAAAGGAACCATGTCACTTGTGTTTTCTAGCACATGGTGCATAACTCCTTTTGCAATATCAAACTAGGGTGTGCTCTCCAACATTAACACGGTATCAATCCCACTATCATCATGTAGTTAATATTTGCATTTTAGTTAGGTCATATTGCACTTTGATTTTGCTCTTGGCAAAGGTTTCTATCTGTTTCCCCTATCCAGTCACCTAAGTGATTTTATTAGACCTATTTGATACACACAAAAACATGTCCTCATATGTCTCATATTGCATTCATTCATTAGGTTACTTTTATTCATTAATTTCATTCATTAATCATTATTCATTACAGTTATATTGTTACTTCATTCATTAATCATTACTCTTTAAAGTTGCATTTAGTTCCATTACATATTTTAGTTGTATTATTCATTATCCATTAATCCTTTTAGTATATAGTTGTTCATTTCATTCATTACTTATTTAGTTGCATTATTAAGTCCTTAACATCATTTTAGGATTCATTACACATTTCACCAATCATATATGCATTTACATTTATTAATCATCACATTACATCAATACATGACAAAATATATCCATCTATAAGCATTAATACATCACATCTAACATATATATAAGCATTCCATCCCTATATCACAAATATGTTAGGATATTCATATACATTCATCTCATCCTGCATGTCAGTCATAAACATCATATAACATATGTAATATAAAATCAAAATGCATCCATACATCCTGCATAAGCATCACATCATATCGCAGCATAAATAAAGTCCATCAATCAAGTCCAATAGTCCATAAAGTCCATGTATATATCTCCAAAAAATGTCAGTAGTACATCATGTGTCACATACATCATACAAAAATGTGTATAAAAATGGTCTGAGATGAATCATGGTGGCAGCTACGATGGTCCTACACCATTACCTGGATGTAGTGGTAGCCCCACCGATCCCTGTGAGCCTTGCCTTGTGCTCTCGGTCTGTGCTCTCTCTGAGTATGAAGGCTATTGTAACTCCTCTGGAACTGAACCATAGTAGAGTCCCATATAATATGCGGCCTCTCAACCTCTCCGACCAACCTCTCTCTGTGCTACCATAGCATCTACCATCATCTGTCCCACACTTGCAGCCCTGCCTGCCTGATGAGCTATATCTCAATTTTCTCTATAATCCTCTGCATGTCTCCATACTAGGTCTCTCTCTGAAGTCACAGCTGCTATCTGTAGTGACATAACTTTGAGCTCCTCTGAGTGATCCCCATGCTCCTTAATTATAGCAAACTCTCAGCTGTCAACCCGAGCCTGTAAAAAATCTAGTGCTCTCTGCGCACTATCTCCCTGAGAGGCCTCCGCTACTAGGTCCCCCTGTATCCTAGCTATCTCTATCTGCAAGTTGCTGGATGTAGCCTGCACTGTAGCCATTAATCCCTATAGCCTCTGGATCTCTACTTGCACGCTCACCTCAGTCGCCTGAGATGTCGCTAGTAAACCCTGTACCCTGCCAAGTTCATTACAAAGACTGTCCCTTTCAGCTACCACTGTGTCATACACCTCCTAGGCTATATGCACGGCTGGTGGTCCCTGTCCCTGTGGTCCATGTCCCTATGGTACCTATGGCTGATTTGGTGGCCCCTGAGGTACCTGATTCTATCCTTAGTTTTGTACCTGTGCACTTGGGACTATGGGAGGCTGCCTCCCTGTTGGTATCTCCATCTGTCCTCTCTGTCTCTATGCTGCCACCTTGGGCTGGACTCTCCTCCCCTGCCCCCCCTCCATCCTCATCATCATCATTGTCACCATCTTTCCCTCCTCCATCCTCTCTGTCTCCCGAATGCTCATCCTCCTGCACTATCCCTGGCACTGTCAACCTG
>MU225468.1:57182-89527 GCA_018584345.1 Thuja plicata | reverse complement strand
GCTGGACTCTCCTCCCCTGCCCCCCCTCCATCCTCATCATCATCATTGTCACCATCTTTCCCTCCTCCATCCTCTCTGTCTCCCGAATGCTCATCCTCCTGCACTATCCCTGGCACTGTCAACCTGATCAGTCTATGTGCTTCCCACCACTAAGCGTATGCTGGGACTATGCCTGCATCTTATAGAGACTCCCGTGCCCTAATCCATGGGACCTCTATCATCCCCATAAAATATGCTCATGCTATATGGGGATCTACTCCCATCCCCCAGATTCTACCCACCTCTCAGGTCACCAGTTGATGTGGGAACCCATCTGGAACTACCTCCTGGATCTGTCCCATCTATCTCCATACTCTAGATGACATGTACTTGGAGATCATATATGTTGTCCTCCTGATCAACTAGTAGTCGGTCTGAACAAATCTCATGTAATATGAGTCATAAAACTTGTCCTCTACATACCTGTCCTGCTGTGGGATCTCATGTCCCCAGGTCTCGCACCCTGCATATGGTGCCCACTGTATCTCCCCCATCTCATCGAGCCTCTACCGCCAGTTCCAACTAAATATGTGGCCTCATAACTAATTAGTGGCCTGTATCTGCATACAAATGGCTTGGAAGCCATTCTTGTCTCTCGATGCCTAATCAGTCGTATGACCGCAATGTTCTCCCACACCCATACAAGAAGAAGCATGCATCCTAGACCTAGTGCCCTACCCTTATGGTAGGCACACATGTGTAGATCATAATAAAGCTTTCTGAGAATAGTGTATCCCCAGTAGTACTGTTCTCCATCCTCCACTATGTTACTGATAATCCACGCCCAACCCATAGGGAATCCCTTGCTTGCATGATCAGGCATCAACCGTCCCCTAATCAACCCAGCCAAGTACAAGGCCACTTGCCGTAACCATGGCTGCATCACTATTGCCCCTATCCAAGACATCCACTATCATGTAGTCAGAAGATCTGCATGCCTCCACCCAAATTCCATCTCCATGTATGTCTCTAAAACCTTGAAGTAGTACTCAAGTATTAGCCCCTGAATAGGCACTTTGTAGATCCTCCACATGTCGTGAAGGGTGATCATAGCTTCCCCTATCGGGAAGTGAAAGATTGAAGTGGTACTATGCCATGTCTTGATCAAAGTAGACATAAGTGCATTATGCACTCTCAAATGTGGCTAATGACGTACATGCTCTAGCCCGCATAGTGTGATGTTCCCCCACTTAGCTATTGTCAGCTCCTGCTCTAGCGCCATAGTCGCTGGGTAGCACTCCCTCGCCCGGAAGGTGATAGTATCCTCCTGCATCTAGCAAGCTCCTGTTAGACATCATATAGAATTCTGGGGCATCGCAAAATATCCCAGGCCCATCTGGGGCATCAAAAAATGCTCCCAAACCCTTGTCCTTCCCCTTCTTTCTCTTTTTTCTTCCATTTTTGGGCCAATCCGTGCAAATGGCGGTTGACCCTCACAGACGGTGGACTTTTGAAGTTGCCAATCTGTGGAGTCGGTGGATCATCATAGATGTCAGTCTGCAGAGATGACAGTTTAGGTCGCCACATCTTTTCCACGCAGAGGGTGGAGTTCTAACTCTGCCATCTCCACTGCGCACGTCCCCTTTCCCTGCCCTCGCAGATGAAGATCGAGCGATCTCCGTCTGTGCAGCCACCGATCCTTGACCAATTGTCTATGAGGATGACAATCTGTCGATCACCGTCTGCACAACCAGTGGTTAGGTGACCATTTTCTGTGTTGTGCGCCAGCTTTTGGACGCATTTATGACACTCTAGACACCTAAAAATGCATTAAATACGTAATAGACTCGGAGGTGTTTGACTAATCACTGATGGTCTTGCATCTGCCGATTGCTGGTGGACCCGAATGCACTCTCCAAGTTGTGCTCACTCTCACTCTGTTACCATCGCACTCCTCTTCTTCTCTCTTTTTTCTCTTTATGAGTGAAAATGACTTGTCTTTGGGCCTTGGTGGACTATTTATAGCCCCTAGGGACCCATTTCTTTCGTCCTTCTCCCCGTTTTAGTCCTCATTTTTCCTCCATTTTTCTTGGACACGCCATGCAATTGGTCTTCTTTCCCTCTTCTCCTGCCTTTTTCGAGAAAAATTTATAATTTTTTTTATTTTTTCCTATTCTTTTCTCGAGGGGGCACCCTCCTCCGCTCTTGCTGCCGTAGGAATTCTTGACCTCTCTGGGACATCTTCTTTTCTTTTCTTTGATGTGACGCCACTTTTGATGCCACATCAAAGAGGGGAAAAATGTAGACATCTAAAATCATCCTTATATTAATTTAATTAATATTCCCTTAGCATTATAATTAATTAATTATATTTGTTATATTCTTCTATTTATTTAATTATATATAATTCACTTTCCTTAGTATTTAAATTTAATTTAAATACTACCCCCTTTAATGTATGAAATTTTATTTATATACATTATCCCTCATTAATCCCCTTTAAATAAATTTTAATTTATTTATTCCTCCATATGAATTTAATTCTACTAAACTAAATTAATCTAAATTTTAAATTTAGATTAAGCTAATTTGAACCTAGATCCTACCCTACCTCACATCACTCTCACAAAATAAACCTAGTCACTAATTAACTAAGGTTAATTAGGCTAATTTCTTAATTCCTACAATAATTAGTCCTAATTATTTTCTCACACATGTGTGAGAAAATTTTGAAAAATCACCTTTTCTAAATAATCCTTATTTGGTGCCAACAAGGTTTCTTACACCCATGATGACAACTTCTTACACTTTCTAAAAGTGTTCTATTGGCCCAAATCTCTTACACCTCTTACAAGATCCTTCACATGTGTACTTTAAGTACACTTTGACCCATCACATCCAAAGTTGCTCACACATGTGTGAGAAAACTTGGCCTCTTGCATGGCTTATGTGTCCCTGGTGTGGCACCTATGTGGATGCCACATGAGCTCCACCTCATCCAAGCCCTCTCTCTCCTCCAAAAAATCTATAAATAGAGGCCATTATCAAGAGCAAATCATCTCCCTTTTATGCATTGTTATCATGCTAGTTTAGTTCTAGAGCAATTTAGCATTTTTTTATAGCAATATTAGTTCTTAGTTCATGCTTGTTTCATTTTGAATCTAGATATCACATCTTAGGTCCATAATGGAATGAAACTTAGTTATTTTTTTTCATTTTGCATATCAATCTACATTAGTTTTTGCATCCATATGATCATGGTGATGGCTTGAGACAAGTTCCTCATACTTGTTCTTGAGTTCTTCACTCTTTTAGCTTGCATCTTTAATCATCAAGTGAGATTAGTATATTGTGTTGGGAGAGCACACCCACAAACTTCTCTAAGAGCAAATCAATAAGGCATTGGGTGCCCTTGTTCAACTCATCAGAGGTTATGATGGAGTCTCTTATTTTTGTAGTATGCTTTTATACATGTTAGTGTAGTTGATTGATTCATACCTCTAATGTTTGCATGTCTGAGTGTGCTCCCAACAGGTTAGATTCTAACATATACAGAAACAAATGCTGAAGGACATTGGAATAATTTTTGATGAGTCGGTGGTTATCCACTGTGATAACACTAGCACAGTGAATATGTCAAAGCATCCTATAATGCATTCAAAGACTAAACATATTTCTATTAAGTATCATTTCTTGAGGGAGAAGGTAGTAGAGAAAGAGATTAGACTAGAGTATATTAGCACAAAGAAACATATAGCATATGTATTTACAAAACCTTTGCCAAAAGATGCTTTTTAATATCAAAGAAGCATGCTTGGGGTGAGATCCCGTACCAGTGGTAATTAATTGATGCAGACATGCATCATTCTAGTGGCTTTCAGAGCTATATCATTGTCTGGACTTGATGTATGGATCTACTCCTCAGGGGGAGTGATCGCAAGAAATCTATGGAGAAAATTTGGGTGATTTTGCACCTGGATGTTAGACATGAAGATTTGAAAAAGCTACACCTTACATAAGATTATAGATGATTTATGGAACCCTTTTCCATTGCTGTCAAAGGGGGAAAGATTCTATGTCAAAATCCCTATTGTTTTAGGGAGATTTGTGTTGAGGATATTGAGAAGATCGTATTGAGAGAGTGTACTTTTTGGGTTGATGGATTTTCCCACATGTTATCATCAATGCCAAAGGGGGAGATTGTTGGATGATATCAGATTTGGGTACTATTTATGCTGTTGATATTCATGTTTTGTCACTGATGTCAACATATGTTTCTGTGGAGAGAACAAACTGGTTATAATAACTGACAGAAGTGTATGGTCACTGTACGGATGATTCAGAATGATTGAAGACAAGGATATGAATAAGGATGTATGATTACCTTATTCCTAAGGTTTCTTGGCTTAATATTTCAGAATGGTGATGTTACAGATGTCTTAGTGAAGACTGGTTTTTGGACTGTGATAGTAATGCTTGACAGAGCAATTCTTTGAGTTTTGGGTATATCTTACAAGAAAAAATGTTTCAGGGGATGCGAGCTTATGGGATGACAGATGACACATTCATGATTTTTTTTGTTGATTGATAGTTGTGAGAGTATTGGTGACATTAGCTGTGGCATTTGTTTTAAAGGAGACCTATTTGGTGGCCGACTTTAGATATGTAACATGTATTATGGATTGTGAGCGTGGATTGCAGATCTTGGAGTATATATGATGTATTGTAATTGATGTTTAGTTGTTTTATATACTGTGTGTATCTTAGCAAGGGGTTAAATAATTATTTGTATATTAGAAAGCCTTAAGTGGCCAACCTAATCAATTATTTGTATATTGGAAAAGCTCAATTGGCCGACCTAATCAATTATTGTAATAGGGTATATATGAGAGATATTTTATTTTGGAAAGATGTGGTAGAGATTGAAAGGGCATAGAAGTGTGAAAGCTGCAAGGCTTGTTTGGCTGTTGGATGTAGAGCAGAGTTTGTGATAAGAATACTTCATTGGAACTAACCAATCAAAGACAATTGCTTTCAGACAGTTCACTAGATTGTATATTTTTCTATATACACTTGTTTAGATTGTAAATCCTTGAGGGTGGCCTTAATCTTCTTTGGGAAGTGAGTCCATTGTTACTCTTGACTCCTAACTGGGTCCGTCCTTTAACATAGACTATATATTATAATGTTATAATAAGCTTCTAACAGGGCTAAATCTTTTAACAGGGATACTACACTCTCAGTAAATCATTCGTGGGTGCTAATTACCATTGGGGTTTTACCTTTAACAAGGTTTCCTCATCAACAAATATTGTGTTATTATGTTGGCATTTACTGTGTTATCATTTGCATTGAAGTTTTGGTTTATAAAGTTTAAATTTTAATATTCTGGATCACAACTGATTCACCCCCCTCTCAGTTGTGCTTGTGGAATGTTATTCCTAACAGTTCCATGTTTGGAAATGCATAATTACTTTAAGTGATGACATATTGAGATTTCTAAAATAAACACATAGGAAAATGCCACCATTCTTCTTCCTGATTGGTACCAAGTTTGACACCCAAGTGAAATATCTTATTGGCTTGTTGATCCTTCCATCACTGAGTTTCATTAGTTCTTCGCTCATCTTGGGAGCTAATGTAGGGTTAATAGGATGTCGTCTCTGACAAAAGGGCTTGAAATTTGGCTTGAGTGGAATCTCATGTTGAAACAAATCTTCCTTGTATGATTTCAACTCATCATATGAACATGAAAGCACTTGCTTGTATTTTCTCAAAAGTGCTATTAATTCTATTCTTATCTTTGGTGCCAACTTCTTCGCAATAAACACCTCCCTTGGTGCATCATTAGAACCAAGGTTTATCTTCTTAATAATTTCATCAATAAGCGGGGTAAGTTTCTTATCCAACTTATCATCCTAGTTGAAATTCCTTTCAAGAGCCACTAAACCCCTAGGGATCTTGTTGGTTTTCAATTATACAATATCTTTTCCAAACATGGTTTCTTTCCCATCCTCAATTTACACAAAGCATGGAAATCTATCTCCTAATTCTAATACCGATCCCCACATTTGAGAAATCTTAACAAGTCTTGGTCATCCTCAAATACTTGTCAGCTACAAATATTATTGGGGATTGAAGTTCTAGTTTTTACCTCTATTTCAGATACACCATCTAGGGTAGTATCCTCCATTTTAAGCGCCATATTTGCAAGGGAATATACCTTAATGTTTTGTGATATGTCCACCCATTCAATAGATAAATCATCAAAGTGTTCAATTGTGTCCCAGACCTCATTTCTATATTGTTTTAGTCATGCATTCCTAATAGTATAGCGGGATCTTATCTGAGAGATTATTAACTCTGAGTATCCAAAAACACTAAGTAATTTATTCCATGCTTGTGAGCAATGTTCATTCCCAATAATAAGCTTCATATTCTATGACATTATTGGTGTAATAGAAAGTCAATAGGAAAGAATACTTGAATGTCTTACCTATAGGAGACATGAATACAACTCCTACGCCATTTCCTTCTTTATTGCATGCTTCATCAAAGGAGATAATCCATATTTGAATTTCAGTTTTCTCAGTCTAGATTTCGATTGGATCTGTACTAATAATTCCTGGTTGAGCAACTTGAACTATGAAATTATCCATGTTAGAGTGACAAAAACATGTTAGCTAATTTGGATCAACATTTTCAACAATGTTTGAGGATCTTGGCTCCCTGTTTATTCTGACTTGTTTTCCATAAACATGGATAGTAGCATAAGACAGATCAAGATGAACATGTCTTCCAACCATTCCGGTCCATTTTATAGACAAAAACATACCATAATTAGGAGGAACACCTACAATAGTAGTATCAATTCTTTATGCAGCCTCTGGATATTCAATAATTTTGAACTCAATGACTTTCATTACACCAACAACATGAACATGTCTATTATCCATTGCATAACACTTGCCATACATGGTATCAAAATTCAATTTTAATTCCTTCATGACCTCATGTGGCATAGTATTTATAGTAGCCCCAAATTCAATCACACAATTCTTTACCAATTTATTATTTACAAGAAGAGGCATATAAAATGGTTCTACATGAGCAGGATGTTTAGTCAGCGTGGTGCCAATGTAAACGTTTGGTATTATCTCTTCACTTGCATTAATTTCAACTTTCTTTGACTCCTCTAGAACATTGCTGATTAACCTTATTGCACTCTTCTTGTACTATGGGAACTTCATCATTTCCAAAAAAGGGACATATACCTTCATCTATGATAAGGCTTTTGAAGGAGTATTTGCAAATGGGTTCTCACTCACAACTTCATTCCTATTAACAGTCTTGGTTGGCTTAGTAAATTTGGCTTTGCCTTTATCGTTATCTTCTACAGACTTTGAGATAGAAACACCATTGTCATCACCCTTTTTCAACTATCCTCTTTTGATAATTTCCATTGGTTTTCCTGTTCATTATTGATTACCCTGTTTCTTAATTGATATTTTCTTCTGGCCTGAGCAATTGCTGACATAGTGAGAGCTCTCTTTTTTTCTTCAGTTAGGAAATATCATTTTCTAAAAACTTCCTCATCATTAGATAATTATTTAATCATGAAGAAGTGATTATTATATTTAATTCTTTCCAATCCTCTGATGAATCATAATCATCAAGGGCTCCATACGTATGAGAAAACAATGCATTCACTATTTTATTATGATCAAACTATTCTTCAGAAAGCTCTTGTTCCAAACTCTGTACTACCACACATTGCAAAGGAAAATGAGGGAGATTATATTCCATAGACCAAGGATTCTCATTAACCAAGTGATTCCTATGTTTATTTTAAGGGCCAAGAGTACCCATACTTTCTTTTGATACCTCTATCTTTCCATCCTTCCATGATGTATTATAAGGCACATCATGTAATTTGAATATGTTGAAATATGGCTTATCACTCCTAGGTTTATCACCTCTTCCCACCTTTAGCAACAAATATTATAATAAATTCAATGCCTTATCCAGTCTATCCTCTTCTTTAGTTTTTTTATGAGCTCAAGGATTATGCAATTTAGTGTCATCTCTTTTGCCAATTTTCCTAGCAACTTTCTTGTTACTCTCTATCATGAAAGAAAATCTTAATGTATCTTGCAAGCTTCTGGGATTTATGGACCTAATTTCATAATTTTTTTTTTATATCATAAGAATCTATATAAAAATCCAAACAATAATCATCTGTAGGCTTCATAGATGGTGGTATCATGTACACCAATCTATTGAATCTTTTATTGAAATCAATTAGTGATTCATTGTACCCTTTTTTCACACTTGTGACCTCATGAAACAAAAATGAAGGATCATTATGGTCACCAAATTATTTCAACAATTTCATTTTCATTTTAGCCCAACTATCAATTGAAGCATCAGGTAATGCTTTGAACCATTTTCTTGCATCTTCGACCAAAGATTGAATGAAGAGTTTCATATAAACATCCTCATGAGGGACTTCATTATTCTCCATGGCATACACAAAAGCCGAGGGAAACTAATATGTATTTAGAGGGTTAGGGCCAATTTGTTGTCCTTGACCCACTGGTGGTGGTACATTGCCTTCATCCCCATGGTTACCTCTTCTGCTACCATATTGAGTACCATTCTTTCTAAGTGGTTCCTCTTGATTATCCTCATCCTTGAATTCTAGATTATCTAATTGATCAGAAAAATGTTGGTATTGCCTGGGCAACTGCACATTATCATTCTTGATCCTTTGGAGATATAAAAAATCACATGCCTTGTTTTCAAACTCTTGTCTTGCATCAACTACATTCCCATGAGAATCCTGAAATCTATGAGAGCTTGAAGAGGAAGACAGTCCGAACCCCGGAGGAGGAGCACCTTTGGGAAAATTGCCACAACCAAATCCTCCTTTTTTTCTATCAAATTATCCTTGAAGTTCTCTATCGCTCTGAATAAACAAGGGTAAACCTCCACTCTAACCAAATCGGAATGGATCCATCTTAGAAGAACCTCTATTTTTCCTTGTTGGAGCAATCTCTATATATTAGAAGGATTGATTTTTAAATTAAGATCTTCTATCGTTCATAGAGTTTGGGACTGTCAAGAATTTATTTTTTATATACCTCGAACCTTTTCTGTTAGCCCACAAATAACTTTGTGATCATTCATGTAATAGCTTGTAATTTAGAGTTGCCATCTCTTTTCAAGAGGAAAGAAAATGAATGAAAATTGTTCTCCAACAGAGTCGCCAATCTATTGGTTTCCAAATCAATAGATTAGAAAGCACTAAAAGGATGGAAAGCTTTATCTTGGAACTTTCCAAATGATCTGGCTAAGTGACAGAATTCAACCAAGGTGTGGTTGAAATCCTATGCTCTCCAAGCTTTGCAGAACCTTAGCGGGTAAACCCATTTGTCTAATCTCCTTCTAGATTATAGATTTTTATAGCAAATTCAATCCAAAGTTCTTTGACAATTCTTAATTCCAAGGTGGAAAAACTTAAAATGTAAGAACAATAACTCACTACTACTCTTATTTAATTAATCCTATTTTATTATTCCTCAAGTACACCTCTACTTAAAAAAAAATAAAAAATAAAATGCCTTATCAGTTTTAGACATTCCTTACTCCTTTCAATAGATGAAGATCAGTTCCTTATCCAATTGGGCACAAAGTCAATCTTGTTGAGCCCTTCACATAATTCTCTGATAGACAATACTCCAAAGGCTGAGCATCGTCATCAATCACCCAATCCTATCAATGTGAATACATTGAATTTATAATATTAATCAGTCTGATTGTATATAATCCTCACAAAGGAACCAATTAGATAGAAAGCAACAAGACAACACTTCACAATTTATTTCTATATTTTTGTTAGATCAATATCATAGAGTTGCAATCCAATCAAACAAATTTTACAGGTGAAAATTAATCCTTGAATTTATTATAACAGAGAGATTGAATTTAGAAAACATATAATATCCAAATTGGACAAGGAAACAAGGTATATTTTATTTATATAAAAAAATACTAAGTACAATCAAGAGTTCTTCTTCTTTCAGGTGAGACTAATTTATAATGAATTATTGTGGCTTCCCTCCAAAATAGGAAGTGAAAATATTTCCTCTAACCGTTTACATTCTGTGTCTTTTCAATCCTAACTAATCCTAATAAACCAAAAGCAGAAAAAAATATTACACACATAATAAAACAAATAGAAAACTGCAAAATGTCATTAAAGTGGAACATCTTTATGCTTTGTTGTCTTCTTTTCTCCCTTGGAAGTGCCCATTATTGGCTCAAGATATTTCTTAACCCATTCTGAAACTTTTAGAAATGATGGCCATTAATAGTGCAATATGTCAGGTACAACAAGTAGGTGTTCCTTCCATTTGTTCCCTGTGATTGACCTAGCTTCGATTATAAATTTGGAGAATTTTTATTCAAGTGCAATGACCCTGTCCAAGAAAATATTGAACTTTTCAACTGAGAAAATCCTGTCTTCCTTAAAATGATTTATAATCTGTGGAGTCATATTCCGATATTCTATTTTTCACTCTTCAAATTTTTTCACATGGTCTTTGGGATCCAAAAAACTTGGAATTTTCCAGTGTTTGATTGTGTCGAATAATGATAACTTCTCTTCAATATTTTCTTCCTCTCGCACAATTTACTCTAATTCTTCAAACATTGAATCTATTATTCTTTTAGTTTCTTTGATTTCTTCAGGAGCATCTGAGTCTCTTTGAATTATGTCACAAATTTGTGTGATTTCAAATGATGAGGGCCTCCAGATCCTAGCTAAACTCTGTAAAACATTCTTGTTCTTCTTAAATCCAATTAACATTTCATCCAACAAACAATATCCTTGATAGACTTCTTCAAATTTTGCAGTCATAATCTTAACCCTGAATGATAGATTCTTTTCCAAGGTTGAGAACATTTGCGTTAAGAAATCTTCCTTGAACTTATCATTAAGTGCATTTTCCATATCTTCTAGAGTTCCTTGTTGTTTACTATCAAATTTCTTCTGAATATTTTTATAGATAACCATAGTTTGTTATGACTTTTTTCCCTTTTTATAATGCATTTCCTTATCTTTCTCTCCAAGTGGGACATATAATTCATTTATCACTTTATTCAATTCAATTTTTCTGTCAAAGGATCTTTTCAACTCATCCTTCATACATTTTACCTAGTCCTTATTAAACCTGGAATTGAACACCAATTCATTAGAAGAGACAAGTAGATTTGTGTCTCCTATTGTTTTCACAATAGCTATTCCTTCAACATTATTTGAAAAATCAATCATTTTTGGCTTATGAACCCCTTTGAAACTCACCCATGTGGGCATGTTTTTTTTTTTAGGATTATAACCTAATCCTATGATCTTCTCCTCTGTATCAAATTTTTCAACAAAGGTGGGGTCATCCTGCCTCCTTACCTTTGAAACTTTGGCTAGAGGAGAGTTTGAATCTGAATCATTGATGATCAATTTTCTCACCCTTTTGGGGGGAGGTTTGTCTTTTGCTTCTTCTATTACAACACTCTTACCTTTCATTTTATCAAAGTCTCAGATGCATAATTACCATATGCAATTCTCATTTCCCACTTCATCATAGAACCAGGGTAATCCTTTATGGATTCTTCCCTTTTCCATTTAGAAAGGATTTTAACTTTTCTAAAACATTGAGCTATTTCTGAATAATCATTACAATTTCTTGTCAAATATTCATTTATATCAAAGGAATTATGATATTACTTTACCCAAGACTAGATATGGCCCTCTGGATCATAATTCTTAGAATTTTCACTATACATCTGATAAGAATTTAGACATTCTTGCACATTATCAAGGGTTCTAGAACCTATAGAAAAATCCCCAAACCTAGTTATATTAGGGAAGAATGTGCCCTTCCTTCTAGGAGCAATAAGTTCTCTCTCTAATAAAAAATTGCTACATGAATTCCAATAATGCAATCCTCTTTGATACAAAGATAGGTAATTTGTGTAGAGCCCACCTACATCCATATACCTTGAATAAGGTACGATCATCTTTAAAAATCTAGTCTGCAAAGTTATGAGTGAAATCTTCATCAGGCTTTGTTTCCTTGGGCCTCAGAATCTCCTTGATTGAAGGGGGAATCCTCACCACCTCATCACCCAATTCCCTAAGAGTCTAGAACACCAATCTATAATGGAATGTCATATATTAGAATCTCTACGGTGTTTGTCCCACAACCGAAACTACAACTACACTGGAAGATTATTTCCTCTACCATTGATAGTGGTTAAATTAAATAAATTGTGGAAGACAATTCTATTTTGAAACAAAATAATGTGACACAATAGAGAGTAGTGTTTGAACCTATTTGTCCTTTTCCATCGAACCTATTCTTTATTTAGAATGTTTTTTGACTAAAAGGCTATATCATATTCTTGTTGCAAATGGACGTTCTGGGTCATCATAGATAAATACATGAGATCAATAGGCATTCTAGATTTGTGGTCCTCTCCCAATATTTGCCCCTGTAGACGCGTAAATTTGATTAACATATTTAATTAAATTTAGTGCTTTTCTAGAAAATTATTGATTAAATAATTATATATTTATTTGATTAATTTATGTTATCCCCTATCTCAATTAATTCAATTAATTAGCTATAGTCCAATTAATTATCAAATGACAACCCATAGTCTAATAATTAATTTAATCAATTTCCTCTATTAAGTTAAATGAATATATTTATTTGTTTAACTTGATTCATAATTCCTCCTTTATCCCACTTGGGAATTAAATATTCTATTTAATTCAATTTCATCGCCTAAACTAACCATGGTCAACCACCCAACCCAAGGTTCCAACTCACCATGCTCAACCACCCAGCCCAAGGTTTCAACTCAACCCAACCCATTTACGCATGCTAACCCTTCCTTATTAGTTAATTGACCCCAGTTAACTAATTAACCCATCCACTCATTGTCTCTCCTCCTATCACATCTTCCTAATCACCCCACTTGTCCTTTAAACCTAAGCCTAATCACTCCCTAAGCATGTGCACAATCCTAATCCAAGGATTAAGAACTCAACCCCAACCCTAAAGTCAACTTCTTGTCACATCCCTCAAATCTCCAACCATATACATTTAAGTCTTCCTTAAATTCTCTTACATCCCTCTTACACACTCCATCCTTCTTTTCCCATCTTGTCCCCTCTTACATCTCCCAAAATGGTCACATTACCCCATTCTTCCAAATCTCTCTCCTTGAGACACTTGTCATGTTGAGAGGAATTTGAGAAAGCACAGTCCATGTGCTTCTTCTCAAATGCATCTACACCCTTCCTCAAGTTTGTATCTCAACCATCTATTCAAGCCTCTATTTTCCTATAAATTGAACCTCATTTCCTTCACAAATCATCCACCTTTCATGCATTGTTATCATGCCCATTTGAAGTGCAAAATCATCCACCTCAACATCATAATGCAAAAATCAATCTAGAATCCATACTCATCCCTTGAAGCTTTAGCATGTACCATTGAGCACACATCCAATCTCTTGGACAAATCTACACTACAAAGGAAGCTACTTAGATGTGAAGTTTGCATTCTCTTTTGGTTTTGGTTTTGTTTGTAGGTCTAATTATATATGTTGTTTTAATAGTGTAGTTTGAATGTTTTAACTTGTTTATTGCATTACTATTTGAACTCATACTTTATTGCATAAATTTTGGCACGCCTGGTGGGACCCACTTCACAGGTCATTTCATTTTCTTTTTCTTGCAAACTAACCAAAACCTAACATTTTTTGTTATTTTGAGCTTCTTGTGCTAGGTTTTTTAATTTTTGCAGGTTGGAAGGTGAAAAAGAAAGCATTTGCATCATCAATCTCGTCATCAAAATAAAAACAACATAAAAACATCCTACCATAGGATTGACGGCTGGATTCGCGGGAATGAAGTATCCATTCGCGGGAACGCGAACCCACTACCCTGCAGACTGACAAAGGTTGAGACTCATTTCTTCTCCTTTTTTGTCTTTTTGTGGCATTTCAACAGACCCACAAGAATGTGGTCCTGACTCATGAGAACACATTTTAAGTATTTTGTAAAGCCATAAGGATTTTTTATCTATTTTTTTTGCATTCTGTATGAAGTCAACTGCCTGCGGGAACCCTGTTTGACCTCGCAGGAATATTGTTTGACTTTGCGGGATTGAAGTCTAGAGTTGCGGGAATGGTTTTGTACTGACTATGAATTATTTTTTGTGTAGGTCATGGGAGCACCTGTTTGGGGACACCTTTTATCTTTTAAAAACACTAAATCTCATACATTTAATTTTGGGTTAATTAAAAACAACTCACATTTCATTTTGGTGTTTTTAAAACTTGGATAAAATTAATCACACTTTTTGATTTGGGCTTAAAAAGAATTCACAAGTCTTGAATGCTTAAGAGGAGTAATTGAACAATAAAACAAAACACTTCATTTTGGTGCTTTAAAATCAACCAATCAAACACCTCAATTTGGGCTTAAAAAGAACATTCACAAAACTTGAATGCACTAAGGGAAAAGAACCAACTATTTGCAACTCAAGTGTTTCCCTTTTCAAAAAGAAAACAAAGAAAAGAAACTTGCATGTTAATAATGAGTGTTTGATGTCTTAGACAAAAAAAACTTAGTCTTAATAGGTTCATTTTTTGGAAAGAATGAGTGTTTTGCGTGTTTGAAAGGAGTGTTTTTCAACACTTCCTTAAGAGCTATTTCCTTTTTGCAAAATCCTTGTTAGATCTAAGCGACGCACTAGAAGTAACTTATATCCGTATCCTCTCCCCTTGCCTTCGCGGTTCTTGGGTGATGAGAAAGGTTAAGTTACTTGTTTTGCTTCTAGAGAGGTCTGTCTAAAAGAAGCGCTTCCTTTTAGAGGATGACCTCAAACTGGTAAATCCCTTTGGCCAGTATAGAAACAAGGTGTGACCCAAAGGTCTGTTTTATATCCCTTCAAGCTTGAGCGAGTCATGTTGATGGTAGTCCATACTAGGTGAATATCCCTAGCATATTGACATAGTCAACTAGGATATTAAGTGAGTCACAAATGTACAAACCAACTACGAGGATGCCACAAATCTCACTAGAAATTGTTAACTAGAAACCTACCCGGTTTACCTCTAAAATCTTGACAATCAACTGTGGAAGGAAGATAATAACTTCCCCAAGATCACTCACACATTCGTGCCACCTTGACCATTGGGAGTAAGATAATATGACATCATGAATAGAGCCATTGCATGCTTAGTGATGTTCATATTCTGATTAGCTCTCGTGTGTATACCTACATTTGCAAGCAAAGGTTTTCAAGCTCACCAAATAATTTAGGTATAAATTGCTTGTGCATGTATTCAATGTTACAAACCCGTGAAAAAAATTGTTGAACATACACAAATTGAAGGTCCAACGTATTTTTCCAAAGAGATCAAAATTTTGTGCTTCTTGTAAGGTTGCTTTTTCCCTTGCAAGACTATTTTCTCAAATTTACCCAGCTGATCAAAATAATCAAGCATTCCAAAGATATCCAAGGTACACTTACTGTAGTCACTGCCTAGTTCTAGGAAGAGATCCTTTTGGAAAACATTATCACAACTATGCTCATGTCCAATTCAGTGAAACACAAGAAAGTGAAAAATCCATTACCCCCCATGCACAGAGAATAGAAGAACACAACCCGAGAGGCCAACAAGTATCAACACATCATTGGTTCCATCAAGCAAGAAAATCACAAATGGGAAAAATTCAACAAAGTAATATACACCAACAAGGTTGCTCACTTTTGAGGCAAATATCATCTGAATGCTGCCTTCATTACATTTGAACAGTATGACTAGGTGGCTAATCACAAAAAACAGTCATTCATCCTTCTCTTAGGATCATTAGCATGCATTTTTAGGACCTCCCTTAGGTGTCATCTTTAGAAACACATCACACACTCATCCTAGCATAATCTAGCATAATCCAATCCAATCCTAGTCAACCTAGCATCATCCTAATCATCATCCAAATCATCCCAAATCACATCCCTCACTTGTTGTTTCATACCTTTTTGAGTTTCTTAGAACCTACATCTTAATCAAACCCCATCTTTAGGTATACTTAAACTAAGCATTGTTTAGGATAATCCCCTTTGCCTTTGCAACCTCATCACCTTGATCAAAAGGTTGGTTTGCATCGACAGAGAATCATGTTTGTTGAAGATCACAATTTTGACCTAGGTAGACAATCACATCCACTTGATATTACACTAGTGAAAGAAACCCTTAATATGTGGGTACACCAAGTCATCCTTAATCCTTAGGAGCATACTCATTATCTTAGACGCATCATCTCAAATCCTAATCATAGCACCATCATCCTTAGTTTCCCAGGAAAATCCTTGCATTACATCTTGCATCTCATATCCCCTTAGGGGAATAATTTCATGCCACCTATAACATGATCCATTAAGATGAGGAAGGACATGGACCCTAATCTTGCAGGTAGTTCATCCAATCTAATAATTGACCACACCAATGCCATGCTCTTCTTTGATCCTTGACACAACACAAAAATCAAACACATATGGGTGGACACAAATGAGGATCCTACATTGAGAACTATGGAAACATTATTGAACCATCTAAGACACACTAACATGGTCAGCACCATCATAGGTTGCAACATCCATGACATACTTGCAAACATTTGACAACAAGGAATCCAACTACCACCTGGAATCATACCCACATTAGTCACAAGACCTATGACACTCCCTAGAGAGATCCCTCATTTAGTAAGACATGAATTTTTCAATCCCCTATAATGAGAAATAAAAGTGGGATCTCTCATATCACAGATGATGCAACATTCCATCCCCCCATCTATAGTGAGCACCATGCCTCAATCCACCCCGCTTTTAGTTATGGGAGCCCCACATCCTCATCCACCACTAGCAGTGCAATCAATACCCCCCATTGCTACCCAAGCACCACCACCTATCCAACCTGCAGTCACTCAAGTATCAAAAAAATTTGCACCCTTTGTTGCATAATTCCCGCAACCAACAATCAACACCCAACAAACTAGTGTTTCGCCAATCACTACTCAACCCATCCAAACTGCATCAACAAGCTTGCAACCATAAAGAACATAGACCATCAATGCCATAGTACCTACCTATGCTCTGCCTTCCATCTCCACATCACATCAACATCAAGCATAGTTCACTATAGGCATGCCACTCATGGGAGCTTACAATCAGTCTCTATTTCCACAAAGTCCCACTTTCTACGCTCAACCAACACCATGATCACAGTACATTCCATCACTTCTATTGAAAACACAATCCAATCCAAACCCCTTACCGAAAGCATCCCAAGTCGGTCAAAAAACACAAAATGCTCCATCTTCCACTTGGAACTACTCACAAGCCACCATGCAAGCCTTAGGTATCCCCATGTAGACGCAGAGCACCAATCCACCCACCTCTCAAGCACAAGAAATGTCCACCAACCCTTTGGCCACAACACAATATGTTATCTAACCCATTCAACAACAACAACTACAAAAACATAAATCTAACCCATTTCAAGAACAACAAAAAAAACTCAACCCCTTCGCAGCTGCACAACCCACCAACTAACCTATCTAGCAGCAACAACCATAGATGCAAGGCGCAAATCCCTTCACTACACAATCAATGCAATAGTTTTCTAATCCTTTTGCTAAAGCACACACTATCATCCAACCCACTTAGCAACAACAAACTAACTTCATTGCCTCTCTAGCCATGCCATCTTCAACTACATCCCAAGTCATTCCACCTCCACAACAATCAGGCATTCCCGCTAACATCAATTACCTCACTACACATACTATGGGCATTTTTCCACAACACACCTATCCCACATACCCCAGTAGCACAACATAAATACCTTCTGTAGGTGAAACACATACTCACCCCACCTACCTAACATCTTAGCAAGCACAAACCTACTATCCTCCACCACAACAACAACATAAAGGAATTGCCATCTAATCCACAATAGTATCCTACTCTGGAGCAATTACCACCATAACAACCTGCCTATGCTGCTCATCAATCTCCTTATCACACACCATAGTATCCTCCACAAAATCCCCCATATTTTCCATTTGATCCATATCACATCCAGGGAAACAATACAATCAGAGTTAGAAAACCTCCCCAATAAATCAATTAGGAGTGGGAAGAAATGAAGAGCACTCTTAAAGAGCTAAAATCAGGGACCAAGGCTAAAACATTCAAGTTCAAAGAAGTGTGTCCCTACCTATTTGATCCATCTATCATCGCTATACCCTTCCCCAAGCTCTTCGAGACACCTAAGTTTGACAAATATAGGAGAAGAGGAGATCCTGTCTGCCACGTCAAGGAATTTTACATGGCATGCCAAGAAGTGGCTTACAAAAAAAATCTCCTCATGCACCTATTCCCTAAGTGTTTGGGAGGAACCACTCTTGAGTGGTTCTATAAAATCCCCTATGGCACAATTTCCACATTTTTAGAACTATCAGAGAAATTTGTGATACGTGCATAACATCAAAAATGAGCTCTCCCTCTTAGACTTATTCATCTTCAAATAGAAAGGAGGGGAAAGCTTAGCAGACTACCTACAACATTGGTAGGGACTCACTATGAGATTTTTGTATCAACATCCTAAGAAACATCTCACTACAATCTTCACTAATAATCTCCATGCCAAACTAGCCCATCACATGCACATGAACTGCCTACAAACTTATCAAGAAATTCAAGGAAAATATATGGATCTTGAACGGGGTCTCATAGAAGTGTTAGAATAATTGAGGGGGGGGGGAGGGGGGGTCAATCAGTGGCCTTAAAAATTAATCCAATATCAACCCAAAAAGTTAGTACCATAATTATAAGCCTCTGGTTATCTTCAGTCCTACAAGATGTATGCCTTGAAATTATCTTATCAAATAACTACTTCTCAGAGTTCACTATTAAACACTATTCTTAATCTTTACCGAATATTAGTCTATTATTTATTGAAATATAGTAAATAACTTAGTGTTTATTGATCAATCCTATTTTAGTAATGTGTAAAGAAAAATATCAAAGCAATGAATCATAAACACATTTTACACATGGATTTTTAACGTGGAAACCCTGTTAAGGGAAAAACCAATTGGGACCGGTAACCCAAATTTTTCACTCTTCTAAAGTGAGCTCAGTGAAGAGCCAACCCTATTAAAGGTTACAAACACATTGTTAAGTGCGACCTTTTTAGAGGATTTATCACTAACAATTTATCACTTGATATCTGGCATTCACTATGCTATCTTCATGATTAAACCTTTTGATGCTCCTTGGAATGTATCTCAATATATAAAGGATTGTTAAGTCCTGCTCGGTTAAGAGACTTTATGATCCAATGGTTAAACTGAATCAGTAAATGATCTGTTCATAAATACAACTTAGACTTTCATATTTTAAGATCTATTGTAAGTTCATAATACCTTTCTGATCAATTTTTCTTTCCAATACCTTTGCTCCATTTCTTTCTACTTAGTGATGCTTTGCTTCTCTGTTGCTTAGTGTCTGCATAAATATTAGCTCTATTCTTCAGCTTGTTTGATCAGGACTATATGAAGTCTTTCTTCACTAGTATTCTTTTTAGCATCCTCTTCTCTATTCACTCCCCTAATTCATAATAAATTATCTTGTCTCTTTATTGACATGATTTCACCGTTTCTAAGTTCTCAAATTTCTTGTTCTTGGCGTGATCCGCAATTCTTGTCATTCTTTCTTTAAAGATTTACTTCAATTTTATCCTTTAGATTTCTCCTTGACAACTGGAATAAAACAACTTTAAAACTCTAGCTTATCTTTGGCTTTTAACTTGTTGATGAAAACAATTTAATCAACCATTTAACTCCACATTTAGCTCCTACTAGCTAAGTCTTTTGTCATTTCTAAACTTCAATTATTTTTGATGTTTAACTCCTTGTTAGTGTATATGTTAAATGTGGCCTTCTTATTCAACCATACACTTCAACATAGTCCTTGTTCATTAGCCACATACAAAAGTGAATATGAGTTATTCATCCTGCATGCTTGTATGATTCAACCTGTTTCCTTCTATCCAGATGGGGTTTTTGAATGGCTATCAGAACGAGAGTCTCACAACCTAGACCAATCCAAGAATGAATGATTTTTCTCCATGAATGCAATGCAAGAGTAATCTAACAATGAAAGATGCAAGATTAATCTAAATGAGATTAAACTATGACATGTTTTGAAAGAGATTTCAATGCAAGATTATTCTAAGAAAATGAAACTAATCTATTGCAAATGAACTTAATAGAAATGAGATTATGAACTAAAATGCAACAACAATTGTTTATTCTAAAAATGCATATCCTTGAATGAGAAATGGGAGTTCTTTTATAGACTGAGAGTCTGCTCAGAATACAAAATTTCCTTTTGAATTAAAACAGATAAAAAAGCCAGTTCAAATTAGCAAGCTTTCGTTAAAAGAAAACAATGAACTATTTTCTCTTTGTTTTTAACTGTTTTCTTTTTGATTTTAACTATTTTGTTTCTCTTTAAAGCACAGTTAATTCAAAGTTTCTATTTCTGAATAGGAGAGAATATTTAATTAAATAAATAGAATATGACCTCATAAATGTATTTTATCAATTATTTGAATAATTAAATTCAATTATTGAAATGAGGATATTTATTTAATAATTAACTATTATTTAATTCCTTTTTATGTGTTTTAGCTAAAAGGGGTGAATTTAATTTAATTAAAGTGCTAAGACTTTATAATAAAATTAATTCAATCATAGGGTTTGTTTAGCTAATTAATAGATATTTAGGAATTAAATATAATGCATGATTAATGTAGATTTAGGATTGTCTGCATTTGACACTTAGGTTGAGTAGAGTCAGTCAAAACTCAGAATTGCCCAGTACAATAGGACTTTGATGATTCAGAAGAATGAAAAATGCAACAAAATTGGTTAGGTTCGCAAGATGCCAATTTTGGGGTGTTACAGTTAGCTCGGTCTCAACTTTAGTTGTCCTCAGGCATCTTTGTTTGTCGGGGTTGTTTGTCTGTCGAGTAACTCTGTGGTTTTTCTCATCAGTAATGCTTTCTTGGGTATCATTGTGACTCTTCTCTCAGGTTTGTCTATCCGTCAGTGTCTATTTTCGCTTTGTGTATACTGAACTTTTATGAATTACTGATAGCATAACCTTTATCTCTCTGGTTCTTTGAAGTATTTAATAATATGTATACAACCAGTAAAATTATATCAAGTTGACATCAATGAAAATACAATACATTAACTAATTTAATGTCTTGCATTAACTTTCTGTAGCTCAGTCATCATCAAATTAACATCTTCAAACATTTAATAAGTTATGGTTCATCAATATGTCCCTTTAGCATTGATGGAAACATACTACATTACTACTAATACATTATGAAATATATCAGTTGTAGTTCATCAAACTACCAAACTTATTATTCTATAACCAATACAGATGTTTGGCTCCCAGTAAGCTCTTCTAGTTTAGATTTGATTCTTGCAGAGTACTTTCTTCAATCTTTATTCCCTTCAATGGATAGATGTAGAAGCTTCTAATTCTATCTCTCTCTTTGATGTAGAATCTTTTCTCTGATATTTTCTCTCCCTTTGACTGTTCCTTTCCTTAATCATCTCTTTTTCCTTTGACATCAATATTGAATACTTCTCTCCCTTTGGATGTAATCTCTCCCTTATGATGTTCTTTACTTTGATGTATATTTCATATGGATATAATCTCTCCCTTAAGTCATCTCTCCATCACCAGTTACATTTATTTACATCTCCTTGATCTGGATATTCTCTCCCATTTGGATATAATCTCTCCCTTTGACAACAATGCCAAATTCATTCCTCTTTATTTAATATATTTCTTGAATTTCCTTTCCATCACCAACATAGCTCTGTATTAGCCAAAAACATCTCTGGTGTTTGGTGTAGATAAGTACCTTGCTATGTACAGATGTATCTTTTTATTCTATCTCTTTGCTTGCATAAAAATGAATGATCTTCTAATTATGTGTAGGCTGATGCAACCTCCTAGTCACCTTAATGACTAATAGACAAGGGTCAGGCCCCTAGTCTCTTTCTCACATACTCAAATGTATCTTTAGGAAATGACTTGGTGAATATGTCTGCTAACTATTCCTTGGATTGAACATATTCTAGTATCACCTATTTTTCTTGCACTTTTTCTTTTAAGTAATGATACTTGATAGCAATATGCTTAGTCTTAGCATGCATGACAAGATTCTTTGAAGTTTTAGTTGCACTGGTATTATCACAATAGATGATCACTGGTTCAAGAATTTTCATATTCATACCTTCCAGTAATTGTTTGATCCATGCAATATTTGAGAAATTTGTAGCATCAACCACATATTCTCTTCTGCAGTAGATTGTGAGATGCATCCTTGCTTCTTACTGATCCATGTGACAAGTCTGTCACCCATGAAGAATGATTCTCCAATTGTGCTCTTCCTGTCATCTAAGTTTCCAGCCCAATCAACATCTATATAAACTTGAATCTCAAATTTTCCCTTTTTGTTATATCAGAGACCATAGTTCTTAGTATTCTTTAGATATCTCAAAATTCTTTTGACAACAGTCATCTGTGATTCTTTGGGATTAGCAGAGAATCTAGCAACTAATCCAACTGCATGTGCAATATCTGGTCTAGTATGAACACCATACATTAGTTTTCCAATCATTAATCTATATAGGGTCTGATTTACATCATTTTACTTATCTTCCTTTGTCAGCTTACATCCGGTTTCCATAGGTGTTCCAACTGGCTTGAAATCTTCCATCTCGAATATCTTTAGCACTTCCTTGATGTATTTAGATTGTGTGATATATATGGCTGCATCTTGTTGAAGAATATGTAGACCAAGAAATAATTTGATCTTCCCAAACATTGACATTTAAAACTCTTTTCTCATCTCGTTAGCAAATGATTTACATAATGTATCATTACCTCCAAATATGATATCATCAACAAATATTTCAACAATAAAAATGTTATCATCAATATCTTCTTTGAAATACATATTACTATTTTCACTTGTTCTTAAAAATCCAATGCTTATGAGATAAGAGTGAAGTATTTCATACCATTCTCTAGGTGCTTGTTTCAATCCATAAAAGGCTTTGTGTATTCTACATGCCATGTTTCTCTTGTCAGGATCAACAAACCCTTCTGGTTGTTCAATGTATACCTCTTCTTCTAGTATTCCATTTAGGAATGCAGATTTGAAATCCATTTGGTATACCTTGAATCCTTTGTATGCAACATAAGAAAGTAGAATTTTGAATCCTTCTAGTCTAGAAATGGGTGCAAAGGTTTCTCCATAATCAATACCTTCTTCTTATGCATACCCCTTGCATACTAACCTTTCTTTGTTCCTTGTGACTTCTCCATTCTCATTAGGCTTGTTTCTGAATATCCATTTGGTACCGATGACATTTTTTTCATCAGGTCTTGGTACTAGTGTCCATATTTTTTTCTTCTCAATCTGTTCTATGTCATCATTCATAGCACTAAACCATTCTTCACTTTCAAGTGTAGTATTAACAGATTTAGGCTAAAAATCACAGATTAAACATCTAGTGTTTAGTGACTTACTTCTTGTTCTCATTCCAGCCTTCTTGTCTCCTATGATATGACTCTGTGGATGTTGTCTTCTGACATACTTGGCAATTTTTGATTCATCTCTGTTTTCATCATTCTGATCTCCATCGATCGGTACATCATCTTGAGCAATTTCCTAATTTTTGGTATTTGCAGCCTGATGCTCGGGTGCATTATTCTGTTGCTCGGGAAGAGTGTTGGGTTCTTCATTGTAGACAAATCGTTGTAGTCTTCTGGTTATTTTATGCCTTCCTCATCATTTTTCTTTGCAAATTCATCTATTTTGACATTTGCACTCTCAATTATCTTATTAGAGGACTTGTTAAGACATTTATATGCCTTTCTTTTGGTGGAATACCCTAGAAATATTCCTTCTTCACTTTTGGAGTCAAGCTTTCCATTTCTATAATCTTTTAAAATATAACATTGACTTCCAAAAATTATGAAGTAACTTACATTGGGTGTGTATCCATACCATAGCTCATAGGGTGTCTTTTTGGTGTCTTGCTTCAATTGAACTCTATTCAATGTGTTGACAACAAAACTGACAGCTTCCCTCCAGAAAGTTTGTGTGATTCCTTTTTCTATCATCAGTGTTCTTGCACAATCAACAATGGATCTATTCCTTCTTTCAACAATCCCATTTTTTTGTGGTGTTCTTGGTGCAGAAACCTGCCTTTTAATTCCATGCTCATTACAAAAACCATATTAGTCCCATAAAATGCATGAAACTAAAAGATTACATCCAAGACCTCATTGACCATGATGAGATCACAATAGAATCTCTTGCCTAACCTTCCCCAATTGCAGGCCTTCAAATCTACCAAAATGTTTTTCTTGAACACAACTCTAGAAAAGGACCTGCCAACCCCACTCATCCCTCCAACTAAGGAAAATTCAAGAAAGGAGAAAATGCTGACAAAAAGTATTACACCAGTGCATACATCAAATATGACAACCTCATTGGATACATATCCCAAGTCATGTCCTCTATCAATGTCATTCATGTTAAAGGCACAGATAGCCAATGCGTAGTTACCACTCGTCGAGGTATAATATTAGTTGTAAGTTCTAGTACCGCTTCATCCACTGGTACCCACTACAACCTATTGGAACACCTAGGGAATACCCCTGCCCAAATATCCATCCTAGATCTCCCCTGGACTTCACCCATCCATCAAGAGATCCTCAAAAAATCCCTACAATATCACATGTCCCCAGCAACATCAAGCCCACACAGTTCCAAAACCTTGTCTGCCACCTGTCTACATCTTGTGGGATTTCCTTCAAATTAGTAAACATACCTTTTGAAGAACTTGATCACAACCTTCCTCTCCACATTGCCGTCATGGTTAATGATTTTTCCATTAAGCAAGTCATGATAGATAATGGTTTGTACTTTGAAATTTATCAAACAGTTGAGGTGTACTGAAGAAGATATAATGAATGATGTCATCACCATCAAAGCCTATGATAATCTAAAACACAATTTTGAAGGCACAATATCATTGCCCAGCCAACTGGGCCCTACAGTCCAAGATACAGTATGTCACATTGTTGATCTTGACCCTCTCTTCAATATCCTCCTTGGACGCCCATGGATCCATTCTATGCAAGTAGTACCATCCACTTACCATCAGTGTATAAAATTACTACATAATGGCACTAAAGTCACCATCCATGTGGATCCCAAACCCTTACATACTTCTATGTGTTGGAGGCCTCCTTCCCAAATTCCAATCATTATCTTGGGATTGAGATTGACACCTCTGTCGCCAGTTCTTCTTGAACCCATTCAGACCTAGAGACCATCCTTTCACCCATCCTCTCAATGGTCAAGATTAACAAAAAAGGTTGTGGAGAGTACAATCTATCAGGAACCTTCACAATGGGAGCCCTACCATCCGATCCACACAGTCAAGGTTGCCCACCTAATCCCAACATAACGAGACAAAACCAACTGAACCCCTACAATTGGGATCTACCACTTTCATTTCCCATATAATTTTGAATGGCTAGGAGATGGCCTCTAACATCAATTGATGGCTTTATTAATATCCACCACACCCAAACAATGATCTTGTAAGTTACTTCAAGGGAAAATATCCTACAACCCACAAGTTAGTTACAATAAAATTGAACTATCAATGAGGTGGATTGGGTTATGAAGAATGTGGCATGAAAGCTCCTATTATGCCCACCCAACAAGAAAAAAATTTAGGACTTGGTATGAATTCTACCATGACTGGGGGCACCAATGGAAAAAGCAATGCCTATGGCAATCCCTTGGGTCAAATCATTGAAATCAAAGATGTCCCCAAAGAGAAAATTGTGAAAGCCTATGATGATGTCCTCGATGAAGAAACCTTCCTGGGAAATTCTGTCCTCTACCAACTCACCATTAATTTCATTGATCTCCCACTACTACATCCCAAACTCATAGACTGGGACCAACTGAGCATCATACACATTGATAAGTTCCAAAGCGAGGACACGCTCCAAAGATTCATGGGAGCAATTAAACAAAATAATGAATGGGGCAAGATTCAACACATGTCTACAAATTGCATCCAAAGGCATACTTTGGGGAAGAGGAGGACTTCAGACACAAAAGTGAAATAGAAAACAAAAATAAAGAAGAGGAAAATCAATCCCCTAGTGAAAACCCCTCTAGGGCACTATCTAATCGCAAAAAAGTAAAAATAAAGAGCGTATCCATTGGTGAAAACCTCTTTTAGGCGCTAGAAGATGAAGACCCTCCTCTTCCTCTCATCCATGATTATAGACTCAAGCAGTCATCTATCCTCATTGAAGAAACCAATCCTATCAACCTGGGCATCAAAGAGAATCCCAACATCATGTACATCGCAGAATCACTAATAGAAGGAGATGAAATAGCTCTCGTTGCTCTTCTATGGGAGTCTTTAGAAATTTTGCATGGTCTTATTCTCACATGCCAGGATTAGACCCTATGGATCCAAATGTAAAACCAGTAAAGAAGAAACTCCAAAAGATGCACCCCAAGGTAGCACTACTAGTCAAAGCAGAGTTAGAGAAGCTACTCCAAGATAAGATTATTCACACCATTAAATACTCTGAATGGATTTCCAACATGGTGACCATATCCAAACCTGATAAATCAATCAGAATATGTACAGACTTTCAAGATCTCAACAAGGCATGTCCCAAAGATGACTTCCCACTGCCAAACATCAACATAATAGTAGATCTCGCACCAGGGCATGAGATGTTGTCACTCATGGATAGATTCTCTGGGCATAATCAGATCCACATTGTAGAAGAATATCAACACAAGACAACATTTACAACTCCTTGGGGTAGCTTCTACTACAAAATGATGCCATTTCATTTGAAGAACACATGGGCAACACATCAAAGAGCCATGACAGTAATCTTCCATGAAATGATCCACAAAATCCTCAAAGATTACATGGATGATATCCTAGCCAAATCAATTAAAAGAGAAGATCACCTGGATGTCCTGGAATGCATATTTGATGGGCTTGGTCACTATGGCCTAATGCTCAACCCTAAGAAGTGTGTCTTTGGGGTCGCATTAGGAAAGCTCTGGGGATTCATTGTATCACATAGGGGCATAGAAATTGATCCTAAAAATATCAAGGAAATTATGGATATGCCTCCACCTAAGATGCTCAGACAGCTGTTTAGCCTACAGGGAAAACTCCAATCAGTGTGAATCTTCATCTCACAACTCACCGATAAATGTTAGTCATTCACACATCTCCTATAGAAAGATCTCAACTTTAAATGGGATCCTCACTATTAGAGAAGTTTTGAAAAGATCAAGGGATACTTGGAAAATCTGCCCATCTTAGTACCACCTATACCAGGTAGGTCTCTCATTCTATAAATCTCTACAAAAACCACAACAATGGGGGCACTCCTGGCCCAGTTAGATGACAAAAACAAAGAGAGAGTCATATATTATATCAGTTGCACATTGGTAGGCTATGAGATTAATTAAAAACCCATGGAGAAAGCATGCTTAGCTATGGTTTTCACCACTTAGAAGCTTTTCCATTACATGCTTAGTCACACCGTCAAGATAATCTCAAAGGTAGACCCACTCAAGTACCTACTTTCAAAGACAACTCTCACAGGCTGAATGGCTAAATGGGTTATGATCCTGAGTGAGTTTGATATCCAATATGTTGATAGAAAAGCAATCAAGGGGCAGGTTATTGTAGATCAGTTGGAAGAGGCACCACTAGTAGATGCTTATCCTCTAGTCATGGAATTCCCCGAAAAACACCTATGCATGATATAAGAACAACCAACATGGAAGATCTAATTTGACAGATCTTACATAGCCCATAGTTTAGGTGCAGGCATACTATTTTTTACCCCACAAGGTGACTATATCCCCAAATCATTCAAACTGATATTTCCCTGCATGAAAAATATAGCAAAGTACAAGGCACTGGTCCCCGGTCTTAGCATGGCCATCCAATGGAACATAACTGACATACAGGTCTTTGGTGACTTCCAACAAATAAAAGATGACAAACTACCGCCTTACAAAGAAATAGTGGAAAAAATGAAGGAACACTTCCTTAACCTCTAGATCACACAAGTACCACACCTACAAAACAAGGCTGCTGATGCAATGGATACTATTAGATCTCTCTTCAAAATTCCACATGACGTGATGCAATATGAATTCTTAGTTGAGCAACTTCATGCACTTGCATATGAGAATGATGGTGTTATCCGGGTATGTGTCTTGGTTGGTCCCTAGTCCCCATGGTACCATGACATCCATGCTTATTTAAAAAATGGTATCATTTCTCCCCAGCTAACAAACAACCAATGCTAGAACCTAATTCATAGAGCTTCTCACTACACTATTGTGGCTAACACCCTCTATCGTCGAGGCTACCACAATGTTCTCTCCAGGTGTCTAGATGAAACTAAAGCCACCCAGGCATTGTGAGAGGTGCTTGCTAGAATTTGTGGTGCCCACATGAGTGGCATGGTCCTGGCCAAACAACTTCTTCAGATTGGATACTACTGGCCTACCATGGAACATGATGCTTGTAGATTTGTGAAGAAGTGCCTACCCTGTTATTAGCATGCTAATATGATACATGCACCAGCACAAAATATACATCCCATCACGCCATCCTGGCCATTTTCTTGTTGGGGATTTGACCTCTTTGGTAAGATCAAACCCTATCTTTTGAAGGTCATAAATACATCATCACAGCCACTGAGTACTTCACAAAGTGGGTTGAAGCAATCCCAGTCACCCGCACGAAAAGCATCCAAATTTCAAAGTTCATCCTCTACCATATCATTTGCCATTTTGGTATCCCATCCACCATCTTCACAGATCAAAGAACACCATTTGAGAACCAACATGTAGATGATATTTGTGAGCACCTCTATATCCATCATCACTATTCCAGTCAATACTTCCCCCAAGGTAACGACCAAGCTGAGGCAACCAACAAAAACCTACTCAAGATCCTCAAGAAGGTTTTCAATGATACTAGTCATGAATGAAACCTCCAAATTAACCCCTCCCTTTGGGAATATTTTACTTCCTACCACACTCCCATAGGCACCACTCTGTATTCCCTTATCTACGGTGCTGAAGCTGTCTTACCAATCAAGGTTGAACTGCCATCACTTCGAGTATCACTGAGAGGCATAATCAATGACAAAGATTATAGAGTATCTAGAATCACACAATCAGACCTAATAGACAAGAAGCATTAGAAAGAATACAACCACCAGGTTATTTATCAAAACAAGCTCAAGAGGAGCCACAACAAGAAAATCCACCTACGCAAGTTCCAAGTAGGAGACTTAGTACTAAAAGATAATCAGAAGGTACAAATCGAGAGAAGAAAGTGGAGTTTGAGGTCTCATGGAAAGGTCTCTACATTGTTACTGCATGCTTCAGTTTTGGGACATATTAGTTATCTACTCCCAAAGGAGAACCCCTAAATGATCCCATCAACAATATTCATCTCAGGTGCTTCTATGTCTGACAGTTGGAATATTCATTCTAGTCATCTAAAAAAATCCATAAAAAGTATAAAAATATCCTGAAAAAAATTATTGTCTTGGTGAAAATTTGGTAAATAGACGCCTTGATAAAAAAAGAAAAAGAAAAGTAAATAGAAATAAATCATCCAATGGTGAAAACTTGGCAATCAAGCACCTTGGGCTAGTATGTGTGGTGGAAACATGGAAATCAGGTGTCACACATAGTGGAACATATCATTATTGATCAAAATCTTGTTCCCCTCCATCTCACTCATCACATCCACCTCAACCTCATCATTGCTTGTGTTTCCTAGGTATTCCCTCATTGCACACACAAGTTCACAATGGTCCTCCTATCCTTTATCATGAGATTTTTTACATATAGTCTTTTATATAATCGCCAATCCTTGCTGTACATATGTCATCTTATCCCAATCCCTGAGCTTCTTCATGTTAGTCCAGTCTTGCATGTGGTCTTTCCTGTAAATATCTCGCATCCTCGGTTGGTCTCCTTGCAGAAAATGCCAATTCCACTTGAAATCCTATGCTACAACAAGTCCCTTTTGAGAAAATCTTGATTCAACAATTCAACCTCAGTACATATTTTGGCCATTAGTTACCCATCTGACATATCCTCCATCAAAAGGTCCTTGTAGGATGTATCCTTCCTCATGTCTGACCTAAATCCAATCAGCATTCCGTATCATTTGATCTCTCTGGAAAAAGACGTCTCGTGGTTAAATTTTTGATCTCAAAATTTGATTTTGGTTCTTAAATTATCATTCTTGATTCTCTTGGTTGTTCTCCTCCTCAAGGTTTCCATGATTCTTCATATCATGGTACGCTATGAATGGATGCGCCTGAGATAGGGAGCTTGGTCTTTTTCATTTCCTACCTGTGAGTCAGTCAGACATGACCTTGCATGTATGCAATCCGTTTGGGTTCACATGTTGCACTTAGAAAATTTCATTTGTTTTTGGGATTCTCCAGCATCATTTCCACCTTGGTTCTTCTAGGACTCATGTGTGATGTTGGGGCAACCCCATGTGTTTATGGTGTCAGTCCTCTGCAATACTAGTGACAAGGCCTTGCATTCTTAGTAACCTTGGCATGGTCCCTAACATTGCTATATCAAAATAAGTACTCAAAATACATAGTGGTATTCCATCCCAAAATACCCCTCGCTCAAGCTTCAAGAACAACCCCCCACTATATCCCCAGAAAAAATCCTATTCAAAAAATAAATCCTATCCTACAATCAATCCTACATCCCACTAATCATCTAATCCCAACACCTCATGTTCCTACACACACCTAATCCCTCATCCCTGATGTTAACTTGAAATTTCCCACCGCCTATCATCCCCTATCCCCTACATTCTGATTGTGCACATGCTTACCCATCCCCTTTCTTCCAAACTACTAACTCGAACCTAGTTGGATAGTGATGTGTTACATTTCCACTTCCTACTTTTTCATTCATTTTTGATTTCATTCTCAATCATCTTCATTTTCATCCTTTTAGGTGCACCCTTCATTTGTATTCTCATTCATGTATAAGTTGTATTAAGACATTTGCATTTAGATTCATCTTAATTCTTGCATTTTCCACTCATTTTTAGGTTCATCTTAATTCTTTCATTTTCACTCATTTTTAGGTTCATCTTAAGTCTTGCATTGTTCACTCATTTTTAGGTTCATTTTAAATCTTGCATTATTAAGTTTTAATTCATTTTCAGGTTCATTTTAGTCTTGCATTGTTATCATTTTCAAGTTCATTTTAATCATTGTTAATCCATTTTAGATTCATTTTAGGTTCATTTTAAATCTTGCATTATTAGGTCATTTTTAGTCTTGAATTATTAACATCACATTCATTTTCATATTATTTTATTTTCATTAAGCATAAGCATATACATTACATACATCATAAAACCATATCACATCCTGCATCCACACACGTTAGTACATAATATATAAGCATCATCAATCCTACATAATCAACATGTCATAAATATGCATCACATCCTACATCACCCATGTGTCATTCTATCATATACATCATATCACATAGGGCCCGTTTGGCTGCTGGAATACCATATCCTAGATATGGTCAATTCAAGAAGATGCTGCATATTCAAGAAGATGCTTATCCTCAAAATAAAATCTGGAATATGGTCTGACCCATTTGGTTCACCCAAAAGATGAATGAGAAGATGCATAAGGAATTTTAATTCTTTATTTTTTAATTTCTTTGAATATGGTGTGTATATATGTATGTATATATACACACATGCACACATGTGTATATATACATAGATACATGTGTGTGCATATACACATGTATATATACATGTGTATATATATACACACATGTGTATATGTGTATATACACACATGTATACACATATACACACATACACACATGTGTGTATACACACACATACACACATTTGTGTACATATACACACATACACACATGTGTTTATACACACATACATGTGTGTGTATACACACATGTGTGTATATACTCATACAAGTGTGTATCCATGT
>MU225468.1:34151-51166 GCA_018584345.1 Thuja plicata | reverse complement strand
AAGATCAAGTGTAAAGTTGCTAACCAATTCACTGAGCCTCTTCTTCATATACTTCTCTTCTGCAATATCTGATCTATTTTTCATGACTTCTTCAGATTATATACTCCCACTTACTTATTTACTCCCCTTGAGTCTAAGTCTATTATGGGTGTCAAGCTTTACAACAATGATGATGAATTGTCCATCACTTCAGTCTTCTCTATTTCTGCTTCCTTTTCTGTGATATCTTAAATCAATATATCTTCTTGCTAATATAAAGACTCTTAGCTTCTTGAGTACTCACAAATGTTTCTTCAAAATTGTCTAGATTAATATCCATTGTAGCCATTGATACTTCAACATTATCAATCACGAATGTATCCTCCATGTCTTTGGCCATGGGCGCAGAATCCTGTGGACCTATCATAATAGTTTTATCTACTTCTTCACATGATATTTAAAATTGTATCTTCAATCAATTCTACTCTTACGTGAACACTGTTTTGTTGTATTCACACTTAGATGATCAATAATAAGTATGTTCTTCCAAGGATAACATCATGTCGTCTCCAAAACAAAATCTCCAACGGCTATACTGATACTCTCACATAGAACACTGCTCAACAAGATTTTGACCCATTTTGCTTTATGAAATTCATGCGCTGAAGCATACTGATAAATCACTTCTGAGATGTTTCAAAGATTTTCTTGATATCAATCTTTGCTGAAGAATGTAATTGTGATGCTTTGCTACTTGACTGCAAGTTCTCCTTTGATTATCCAACCACTTACTCAATTGCTAAGTAAGTTTTCAACTAATTTCTGAAATGACGTGTTTGTTCTTGGGCTTCGTTTCAAACTCGAATGACTTTGCTTATCAAATAACAATTATCAATCTCCTTTCTTTGCTGTTGAGAACAATTGTAGTCCATTAATAATACAACTGCTAGGGCTTCTATGATTTCCAATCATTTATTCTAACTGTAAGTGAGGACTTGGTGATTTCAAAGTAGATTTCTGCCATTAATACTTCCCGTGTAGACACATAAAGCAACTGTAACTTTCATTCTTTTTCCTGATAACAATTTGGACCATGTTCTCTTGCATAATTCATCACAATGTCACCAAAAAATTGTAATCCAAGGCATATACTTAGATGGTGAGTATACCAACCGTGCAGGGGTTTAGAGCTAGAATAGCTCCCCTTAAGACCAAGAAGGTCTACTATCCAGAAGTAGAGGGTGCGTCCACTGAGGATGCATCTACTACCTTGTTCTCATCACTATCCTTCTTTACTTCAACCCAAATTTTGCTTGCATCTTCTGTAGCTTTCACAAATTTGATTTCTCCTGCCTCATTCCATAATGAATTTTTTGACTTTTTAGGGCTCTCTTGTCTCTGCGCTCTAGATCTACAAAATTTAGAGATGTGTCCAACTTTTCCACATGAGTGACAAATGATAGGAGGTCTGATATTCTTTGGTGTATTGGTATGAGTTACCAATCTGCACTGTCTAGCTGAATGACCATTGTGATTACATATCTGACATGTAATGTACTGAGTATTTCTAACATTTTGCTGAGGATAACTTCTTTGGTTTTGCTGATCCTGATTTATTTGATTATTCCGAGTCTTGTTCTTCTGACTTGTTTTGCAATTCATAGCTCTATGACCAAATTTATTGCATGAATAACAGTAACCATTGAAGGGTCTTACCTCTTTACAATTCCTTGCAATATGTCCATGCTTGTTACAGGCATAACAAGTTCTGTCAACTAGATTGCATTCATCCTTAGGTGGTTCAATATTGTCTTCAGTCTAATTTTGTGCTTCATTGTATCCTATATTGCTGGTATCTCTTTTAACCTTTTGAGCATACAACTAAGATTCTATCAAATACTTGTGTGTAACTTGTCAATATGATTCTTTGCTGCAATCAATTTAGATTCCATCTTATCTTTGTTGTTTCTTAGCTCCAAGATTTCCATGTTTGCTTGTTTTAGTTCTTCATTTAACTGCTTGTTTTCTTTGACCTGTTCATCATAGGCTTCTTGATTATTATATATCTTTTCATCCAATTCTTCAATCTAATCCATCAGAGAAAATTTTTATTCATTCAATTTTTTGAATACTTCCCCCAAATCATTTGAAGAACAATTCCTTAATTATTTTTTCAGTTTCTTGATAAGTATTTGCATACCTTAAACTTTTAGTTTTAGATCTTCATTTTCTTTTTCATATGTGTCAAGTTCTTCAAGGGCTGCTTCAAGATTCTTTTTTAGTTGTTTCATTTCTTCCTTCTCTATGATATCCTCAAGTGGTTAAACTTATTTGCTGAGGACCAGAGCTTTGATACCAATTGTTAGGAATAGGATCACTGAGAGGGGGGTGGAATCAGTGATCTATCAATTAATACTTTTTCTTATTATCTAAATCTTTACTTAAATGCTTATGTATTGAACTTGAATATCAATGCAATTAAGATAAATATACACAACACATAACACCATATATGATTATGGGGAAACCCAATGTAGCTGAAAACCCCGGTGGGAATTAGTACCCACAAATATTCTGCACTAGTGTCTTTTGATCCTTGTTAGAAGATCCTTAACCCTGTTAGGAGTTGTCGTTACAATACATGAAGCATAGTGACCTTGTTAAGGGTCAGACCCTATTAGGAGTCTTTTACAATAACCCTATTAGGGGTGGTAGACTCACTGTCCAAGAGCACACTGCTCAAGTGGTGAAGGCTACAACCTTCTGGATGTTCGATACACACTGTATCTGCAAGGTGAACTGCTGTTGTGACACTTCTTATCTAATCAGTTCCTTTTGTGCACTGATGCTTTAACCTCTTGTAAAGCACTACAATAATCTTATCTTCACTCTAAAAGTTTCTACTTTAATATCTATATCATCAACATATGATAGATATATCTTTGTTGCTTTTACACTCAGCTCTGCTTTTTTTAATCTCTGGCTTCCACAACTTTTCCCATCACAAATGACCTTCTGTAAGTACTTCCTCAAAGGAAATGAATATGTCAGCTTTAGGAAACATTTTAAAATTTATCTTGATCACTTAACTAAGCATTCAACCCTTCATTAAGTTGGCTAAACATTAATTATAACTTCTTTACTCAAACCGAACAGACACGTCTTTTCACATAGTCTGCTCCACCAAATTAGCTCTAACTAATTATCCCGGATGAATCAAGTCATGAAATTTTAACCATAGATTCTTAGGTCACTAAAAATATCTAATCCAAAGGTACAAGTCCTGATGATAAGTGCAACTTCTGCGCCAAAACAATCTCTGTCAGCTCTTTCCATGATATTTGTCCTGTTCTAGCATTGAATGGCTATATCTCTTCAACTTGCTTATCTTCTTCATACTTGCAGATCTTATCATGCTCTCTTAGAATTAGCATGTAAACATACTCATAATATTATATTCAAAGGCACATATCATTTGGATAAAAAATGAACACATGCTAATTAAAAATATAACAGTCTGTTCCTTGCTCTGTCCTGTTTTCTGTACTTAGCTAATTTCTAATCTTCTGATAATGTGTGCTGATTCCAAAACTTCATATGACTTTGTTGCAATAATGAAAACACTAAATAGATTTATATACTTTAATATAGTCAAATTTCCAACAGATTCAGATGAGGTCTTTGTTAGAATAGGAAAAACCCTATTCTCCCAAGAACACCTGCATGCAAACCTGTCACATGGAAGAAGCAAAGTACAGAAGATAGGAAAAAATATAGAGACCAAAAAGCCAGAGGACACATCATATGAACAAGAAAAAAATATATTAACAATATGTTTCTAGATATTACAATGAGATGTGAAAACACCTTATGAAAAACAAAGAGGTGAATCCTTATAAAAGGAATCACGAAACCCTAAAAGGGAAAACCTAAGGTTAGCTTAAGCAACTAGAGTGAATAAGTGAGTTAGTAATTAGATCATAATGATTTAATTAATAACCCAAGAGAATATTACTCTAACACTCCCCTTAAGATAAGCTTAGAGAGAAGCAAAAACCTAGGAGACTACTGTAGAAAGCAGGAAAGAAGGGTCCCAGCCACAAGGCCTGATCAGGTACCCAAGTACAAGAAATAAACTAGATGAAGGAAACTAAGCCTCAAATATAGGGAAAGTCCCAAAGAAAGGAACAAGAAAGAGAAATAAGCATCTCCGAAGCATGAAGCTGTAAACACTGTCAGAAGTAACTGCTAGAACCCCCACTAAAAAAGTGCATGACCAAGTAGAGAAGACAAAGTCTGAAGAGCTGATAAATCAAACCCTGGAAGCAATAGAACCAACAAGAGAACCCCCCCTATAATGTTGAATAGGGAGAGGGGTGAAAGGAACACCGAAATGAAATGCCAGAAACATCTACAGAAAGAAGAATCAAGAACACCAACAGTGCAACAAAAGTACAAGCATAGGATAAAGGGTGGTGTCACTGACACATAGCATGGGCTAATGTCATGGAAGGTACACTCACTTGACAAAGGTGGATGAGCACAAAATGGAAAAACATCATAACCCCCCATGGCACTTTATAACTAAGTGCGAGTACAAAAAACACACAAGGTGCTCAAAATCTCAGATATGCAAAAGTAGGCACTTTATCTCAGTGCGTTTACAAAAGAAAGAATGCTACAGAAGAGAAGCATATAGAGCTCAGAAGTCAGAAAGAAGAGTGAGCCAGAAGATTAGAAGAAGAGATCCTAGGACCTGTAGAACCCAAGTAATCCGCCAGAGTGTGAAAGAGAAAAACTCAGAGGAGAGAGAACCTAGAGAAGAATCTGGAAAAAAGAGCCCTGTAATTGAAAATCTCACTAAACCAGCTTTTTGATGATATCTGGTTTGCTAAAAATAGAGTCCGGATGAGCAAGATATGGCTTCCGGAAGGCAAAACCAAACATCAGACTTTGACAAAAAAAATAATGTCAAAACAAAAGAACCCAAAACCCCAACCTCCATCATCAGAAAGATCTCGGAAAGAGCTTTCTGATGATATAAAGAAGTTGGAAAAATACCTCTGTATGCTCCAAATAGAGTGAAAACAGTGAAGGGGGGTCAAAAAGCTCCAAAATTTTCTCAAAAATGGGTGCCAGGCACGGATTCTGAAAACTCCAAAAATTTAAATTTTTTTGAAAAAACCCCTTGCGACATCGAAAACTGCCCACTAAGCAGTCAAAACCACCTATGTAGAAAAAAACCACCTTCATACCTTCTACACTCAAATCTCAGCGTCTCGCGCCTCAAAAAGTGTGCTAGGTTCGTATGACCCTCTTTCCATAAAAAATTGCCACAACTTGCTTCGGTACCCAAAGCTGGTCAAATTTTATATCAAAATTTGTCTGAATGATCCTCTTAATCTATTGGTGAGGTCATTTTTATCCCAAAATGTGTCCAATAAAAAGCTTTCCCCACATCCAATAAAAAAACTCTTCAAAAACTTGAAACCCTTAACCTCAAAATCTGCTTCAAAAACACCAGAACAGGAAGTAGCAGGGGAGCTCTGATACCATGTTAGAATAGGAAAAACCCTATTCTCCCAAGAACACCTAAATGCAAACCTGTCACATGGAAGAAGTAAAGTACAGAAGACAAGAAAAACTATGGAGGCCAAAAATCCAGAGGACACATCATATGCACAAGAAAACAATATATTAACAATATTTTTATAGATATTACAATGAGATGTGAAAAATCCTTATGAAAAACAAAGAGGTGAATCCTTATAAAAGGAATCATGAAACCCTAAAAGGGAAAACCTATGGTTAGCTTAAGCAACTAGAGTGAATAGGTGAGTTAGTAATTAGATCATAATGATTTAATTAATAACCCAAGAGACTATTACTCTAACAGTCTTGGAGGCCATTTACATAGATGACAAGACATATGATAGGCCCATCATGAATGTAGAGGTTGATAAGGATGAAAATGATGATATTGATTTCTGGGGAAGGCATGTGATGAGAACAACACAGGAATGGGTTAAGAGGCCCTACAAGATGAGCCCAATACCTATGAAAATGTTAATGGATCCACCCAAGCAAGCAGATAAACAACATGGAGGGAAAAGTACAATGCTACAATACAAGAAAGCACCATCACAAAAACCAAGCACGGTATATGACCATGAACCTACAGTAGAGTATGGGTTATACCCAAGGCCCAAGGCTCCCAGGACAAGAATGACTGGACAAATAGATCCTCCAATAGGGCCAGCACAAGATTCACCATATGAATGACCCTCCACTTCTGAACAATCGTCCCATGCCACTGGAAAAGGCATGAAGACATACAAGAAGAAGAAAGCTTCTAAGTCTCTACAATTAGAAACTGTATGAGAAGACCCACAAAAAAAGGAAGAGGGACAGGTCCCTCTAGTCTAAAGGACAAGGTCTCACAAAAGGAGAGAATAGGAGACTAGTTGAAAACACCAAGAGGATCCTAAAGAGAAAGATAACCCCTTGGATGCTCTAGGATCGGATGAGTTCCAAATATCAGGCTTTGAGGGTCTGGAGGGTTTCTCAGACCAAGGCCATGACACACCGGGTTATGCAACTAGGTATGAAGCTGGTGGTACTTCTCTTTTCAAACCATAGGTAACCCTAACTCCACCTCCCACTCAATTTACTAACCCAAATCCAAATATACCTATTGTGGGAGAGAGCTCTAAAATAGGTCAAGGGCTCAGGAATCAAGAGTCCCCACTCACCCAAGAGGTGACTAGAAAGGAGCCCACAACAAAGACCATTATTGTTATAATGCCTCACATTCCTTCTCTACCAACTATTGTTCCACCTCCTATTCCTACTCCACCACCATTTCTCCAAAATCCACCAACTACTCTTCCACTTCTGATCCCATATCTCCCAACACCTACTCCACCATCATCAAGCCCTTTTCCTTGCTTCATCCTAACCCCTGGGGGATCAGTAACCAGAGAGGCTGTGTCACCCTTTGAAGCCACATTGAAGGTCATGTATGGTCTCAATAAAGAAGTGTTGGTTAGCTCTTCAGAAGATGAAGACAAAGGCCAAGAAAAAAAAGATGAGGCAATGGAAGAAAGAGACAAGGCAAAAGAGGAAAGGGAAAAAGGAAGAAGAACACCGAGGATAAATAAATGAGGGGGAAGAGAGACAAGAAAAAGAAGAAGGGCCAGATGAAGAGGTAACTCCAGGGTCTCAAAAGTTGGATTTAGTTCTTCAGGTTGCCCCTTATGAGCTGGTCAACGCATCTAGTAAGCCTACATGGTTTACTAAAGAAATCTAGTTAAGGAGAAGAACTTATACAAATGATGACAAAGGGGAAAATATAGATATGGCATCCATAAGGAAATCCTTTCATCAAATGAAGATCATATTACCAACACGGACAATTTCCTATGTCACTCAAGACACTGGGGGGCACTGGAAGACACAGGTTGTAGTCCCATCCGCTAGCACCTCTGAAACGCAAGCAACTCCAGAAGACTACACATTTGAGGAGGTGGATTTGGGGGAGCCCACCAGGGAAGGGAGCAAGAAACTAGTAGCCTTAGGGCTTAAACATGCCCTGGGTTTCATGAGTAAGGATGAGGAGACCATAAAACCTTGACAAAACATAATGAGGCCTTAAAGAAATTTTCATTCACAAAATGGTTGGCCCTATTGACCCCAACTGCCTAGAGGCCTCATTATAGGCAATGTTAGATAAGAGAAACACCCCAGACTTGCCAGCAGGTTTAACCCCATCCTTCATCAAAGCAAGTGCAGATTGGAAGGAAGATTTTGAGCAGTATGAGGAAGCTTCCATCAAGCAAATATTCAAACCATATAGGGTTATTCTCATAGAGGCTACAAATTTAATTGATTTGATGAAAAATGAGGGTGGCCTAGAGTCTGAGACAAGCAAATGGAAAAACACCCTCCAAGAGTTTTAGATCATCAAGAAATAGTGCTTCCAGATCCTAGAAAAGATATATGAAGGTGAGGAGCTAGACAATTTTGAGATATGGATCAAGCGCATAATCAAGATAATTAGCATTTATAAAAATGTCAAGCCTCCATACTAAAGAAGCATAAAGAAGTCCTAGAATGGGTGTAGGAAATAGATGTCTTCTTCATAGGGATCAGCCTTGATTTGTACTAGGATGAAGCTAAAAATATCTTACGAAAGTCTGAAGAAGTGGTCCAACAATTCAGGGACATCATGGCAAGTGTAGGGACCAAGGAAGTCGTGAAAATATTATTCTATTCAAAAGAAGAAATGATGAAGATGAAGAACCATGTAGACAAGATTGAGTTCTTTGCTTCTGAATTAACTACCTTCAAATAAAAGTAAGAACAAAAGGTCAACAAGGTAAAAGGGAAGAAGATAAATTATGAGAAATTTTAGGAGGTCATACATAGGCTCTGGGCTGCACACCCAGAAGTATTCCCAAGCTGAACCCTTGGAGTACTGAAACATTTTGAAGAAGAAATCTCCAAACACTGGAAAAAATTCCCAAAGGGTGAGTTCAGTATTTCAGCCTTTCGGCCCCTTCAAAACATGCAACTTCTAGCCTTTCATTATTTTGGCCCTGCAAGCAAGATAGTTCTTCGGCCTTTTGGCCTTTTGGCCCTCCATGTTATTTGGCCTTTCGACCCTCAAAGTTTTTTGGCCTTTTCAACCTTCCAGATATTTTGGGCTTTTTGGCCTCTAAAAATTTTGAACTTCAGACCAAAATTTTGGATTTTTAACACTTATGAAGTTTTGGGGCATTAAAAAGTTTCGGAGTTGAGGTCGGGGTCCAAATCATTTTGGTGTTTTCAGCAAGATCACATTTTTCCACACCAGTTGAACTCCAGATCAGATTAATGGTTAGCTTGAGTTTTTTTTTAAGGGAATAAGGGTCTCATACTAGTCTCCACTGACATAAGAGCCTCCAGATGAAGAATCCAAGGAAAAATCCAAGAAATGAGAAGAAGACTCCAAGTTTTCAGAATAAACCCTCCTTCTTTTCTCTCTTCTTCTTAGTGAGTTTGACCCTCCTTGCATGGGCAGACTGATTGTAAATGGATTCAAGAATCCATGCAAGTTATCTAGTATCAGTTAAGAGTAGTTTTCCTTTCAGCAAAGTTCTAGTTTAATTTATTTTTTCTCTTTAATGCTGTAAATTTGGAATTCAGAGTTGAGGATCAAACTCTATATATTGTAATAAAAAATCAATGTTAACGGTCAGATTCCTAGTGCAATAAAGACATACATTTGGTGCTTCATTTGTGGTGTGTGAATTTCTACTACCTATGCAAAATTATTGAATGCATGCTTGCATTATTCATTATTTTCAGAGAGCCTCTTATTTATTGTGCTTCGAAATCACATTTCTTTAGTTGGAGTTTACTGTTGTTTGCTTTACCTTGCTATGAAAAATGCGTGGAAGAGATCATCTTTGGGCTTAATGATAAATATGTCTCATGGGTGTGCACATCTTGGTGGCTTCACGATTTGATCAATTTTGAATATCTTGCACAAGTGAATACGTCTTCTCTCAAAATGCTTGCATCTGTGGGGAAGTGAATTGTGAGTTGGTCTAATTTATGCTTTGTGGGTTTACTCCAAATTGCTCCCATCATTAAATTCACAAGGAAGGGTTTATAAATGGTTTACATTTGTAGGATTTCATTTTTAGTCATTTTCTTATTTCTTGTTACTCTATTCTCTACTCTCTTCTGTCTTTCAATTTTGAAAATCTAAACACCTTGGAAAATACAAAATTGCATTTTATTTATCAAACCCTCATATTTGTTAAAATAGAAAATACCAAAAAAGAACTAAAGTGTTTTGCAGTTTGATGTCTTGAAAAAACTAGCAAAGGTCTCCTTGTGAAACAATCACGTTTATCTTCAACTGAGTAACCAGGCAGGTTGTGACCCAACCCCAAAGAACCTTGGGAATAACCCCGTTATTCTTTCAAGAGAGGAAATTGAAACTCGAGATCCTAGCAAGTTGGATTGTGTCAAAATAATGCCCAATAGAAGTGGTGCTAGAAGGAGGGCCTCAAGACTCAAAAGCTGGATAACATTTGATATTTCTCTCCAGAGAGATTCGAGCAAGTGCTTAGATCATCTTTGAAGAGAGGCGAGTTCCTTGAACTCACCCCCATCATAGAGATTGTAGCGACATAGGGAAGAACAAAGAAAAATCCTCTTACCACCTTACCGAGTCTCAGAACTCTCTTGGAAAATAATCACATATCGCTGCCCCGACTGTCATCGTAGCCATAGTGCAAAATCAAAATTTGTAGCAACCTCGTCTGATGGCCTTTTTTGCCAACGCAACTAGCTCACCTTTAAATTTTGTTGGGAAGCTCCATGAGTTACCCAAGAATACAGAGAAGTTTTGCACTTGGTTCATATATGGAAAATCAAGGACAATAGAAGAACACATCTGCGCCTTCAAGGAAATTTGTAACTATAAAGATATTTTCCACCAAATTTTTGTTTTTTGTCTATTCCCATACACTTTGGGAGAGTTTGCATACAATTGGTACCTAAAATTACCACGAGGGTCTATCTCTGCATGGAATGAATTTGAAACCAAATTCCTTAATCAATTCAAGTTATATGTGGATCCCACCACAACACATCACTAGTTCATCACAATGAGGAAAGATCCTAAGGAACCCATCACTATGTTCAATCATCATTTTCACAAGATTCATCAAAAGCTGGAAGCTCCTTACACCATACTAGATGAGGCTACCATACAAGTTTACTTGAAAGATTTGGACCCTTTCACCTCAATCTTCCTAAGAAGACTTCCCCTAGCGGATAGAGACATGATGGAAAAGGTGTACAATGAAGTCATCATGTTTATCCAATAGATGGAACCACAAGAAGGAAGTTATGTAGCAGTAACTATCATGAATAACCTTTCTGTCCCACATCCATTTATAGCCAACAATCAAGAGCCAGCCACTCACACACCTATGTTGAATCCCATTCTGGTGCAACCATTTGCAGATATACCCCCACCTATTACTTATCTGGGTTATGAGGCTCACAAGACAACATTTGTGGAGTAAAGAGTTATACCCCAAGAAAAGCCTGATACTCTCATGGCCTCTGAGCTGGACGCCGTGAAGAAGACCTTATCACAACTCACCAACGAGCTCACCTGGATGAAGTTGAATCCCTCCCAAAACCAAGGTGGATATCAATGAGCACCTACTAGTCCAAATACATATCCTCAGAATCCAAATTGGAATTTCAATACATACAACAACAATAATACACAAGAGAAGCAATTTGGGCAACAAAGTCCAAACTGGCCATGGAACACTAGACCCAATAATGACAACATCCCAGCAGACAATGCCAACACTTATGAAGCTTTAGAGGCTAATCTTGTTGGGGCTCCAAATTCACACCAAGGCAATGATGGGTATGGGAACAACTCCCGTGATCATTACATCCAGAATCTAGGGGAGCCTCCGGTGCAATTTAATGCTATGGTGTTCGATTCCTATGAGTCTAGAAAGGAGAAAGGCTCAGGTGCTTTTGCAGAAGAAGATGACTTTGTGTTTCCCTTCTAGAGGGAAAATGAGCCTGAATATTCAGAAGTACATGCCTTCCAGAATGATCAGTGAAACTCATATAACCTTCAGAGCAAAAAAGAACCTCTCACCAATGGTATTCCCCCAAGAAAACAACCAACCCCACCAGATCCTTGGGCTAGTAACAATCCCATACCTCCTAAAGGCATGAATGGTTCCACACCCCCTAAAATGAGTACATATGCTGGCTACAAAGGTGCGGCCTAGTTGAGCGATAAATATAGCGTAGTTGATGAACTGAAGAAAACTAAAGCAACATATCTATGCCCGAGTTACTACAGGGATGCCCATCTCAGAAGGAGGCCCTTCTAAGATCTCTGGACCACTCAAAACCTAGCTCATTGACCAATAATACAAGGACACCTACATTTAATATCAACACATATAAGGCTTTCCCCACAATTTTCAAAGATAAGATGGAGGTCCCACCATTCTTACTCAGTCTACGGATGTTTGGAAAGAACCTACATAATTTTCCGATTGATTTAGGAGCTTTGTGCAATGTCATGCCACTGTCAATTTACTAGATTTTAGGGATGGTGCCCCAAGTAAAAAATTGAGTGGTCATGCAATTGGATAAAATTGAGGTCAAGGTGATTGGTGTGCTCAAAGATAAACATATTAAATTGGTTGCAGATCCCAGAATACAAGATCAAATTGATGTGCATATAGTAAACATACTTGAAACTTATGGGATGTTATTGAGTCGAGAATGGACCAAGTGCTTGAGAGGGTGTCTTTCTATAGATTTCACCCAGGTGTGGCTACCATGGAGAGGTCTAAATAACCAGATCAAGACTGATGCAGAGCCTCAATTGAGAAAGGTGATCACTGAGTACAATGCCCTGAATGAAGTAATGTTCACCTAGATAGATTTGGGCACTTATCAGATGGATGACATCCTCATGTTCCAAATCAAGGAAGCAAAAGAATTAGACCACAACCCCATTCTAGGTCTCTTAGAACCAGATATCAATGATGACATCTTCCAACATTTTATCAACAACACGACAGCTAGCTTACGACACTTGGGTCAAGACACAGACCCTAACATTTTTTTACTATCGAGGTACTGCTCACTACACCAGGCTATCCATTCTGAGTTCACATGCCCCAGTTCCTAGGAAGAATTATCATAGGTATTGACCCAGATCACCTTACCAAGCGAGTTATTAGAAAACCCAACAATAAAAGAGGACATCCTCAAGATCGAATAAAAAAGTAACACCTGACCAGAGATAGACATCCTTGTCAATATAATCACTCCAAACCAAGATCAGGATAAGGGGTCAGATTCTGATGACAAAAGTCCTACTTTGAATATACTAAGTGACTAGAGTACCTCTGATGATGGCACATTACCCCCTTACAAAGGACTTCTAGAAGACAAAGGCGATGAAAGTGCTAAAACCCCCAAAAATAGACATACCCAAAATGCGTGAGAATTAACCTCTTTTGATAGTGATGGAGAAAAGGGGAAGAAAATCAAAACCAAGGGCTATCCCAAGATAAAATAAGCCAATTCCAACCCTACTAAGCAACCAAAGATATGGAAATTGCATTTTGACAGTTCCAAATGTAAACAGGTAGCAGGCACGAGGATCAAACTGATAAACCCAAGAGGTAAGTCTTTCTATACCGCTTATAGGTTACAATTTCTGTGCACTAGAAATGTTGCAGAATATGAAGCTCTAGTCCACGGGCTTCTCCTAGCCCATGAAAAGGGAATAAAAATCTTGATATTGGAAGGGGACTCACAATTGGTCATTAAGAAAGTCCGTAGTTAGTATACTTTCAATGATAAAAGACTCTTAGCCTACTGAAATAGAGCATGGGACCTAATCAGTGACTTCGACGCTTTCAACATGAAAACCATCCCAAGAAGAAAAAATGTTGTCATAGATGCCTTAGCTGTATCAGCCAATTCATTACATCCAATGGAGAAATCCAAGCTAAAGAAATTCACTGTTGAACTTGTCGCAACCCCGTCCATTCTAAACAACGTCACTAATTTTCAAGTCTTCCAAGATGATCAACACATCTTGGAGTTTATCATGTGTGCCAGTGTGTTCAAAAAATAGATCATAGACAAGGAGAAGGAAGGTGAAGTAGTGGAACCTGAAGATCCTGATGATCAAGGTGTCATAAATCTGAGGACCAACACCACACCCAAAGGGATGGTGGAACTAGATAGGATCTTCAACAGTGACAAGACTGCAGTGAGGAGATTCCCAAATGTAACACCTAATGGTAAAGAATGTGATACATACAACCTTGGCACAAAAGAGGAACCTAGGGAGGTCCACATTGGAAAGGTGGGAAACAAAGAAGAAAATTAGAAAATGGCCCAACTCCTCACAAAATATCGAGATGTTATAGCATGGAGCTATGAAGAATTGAAGACATATGACACCACAGTCATAGTGCACAACATCCCCCTAAAACCGAACTCCAAACATTTCAGGCAGTGAGAGAGACCTGTGAACCCTACTATGGAACCCTTAATTCAAAAGGAAGTTCATAAGTTTCTTGATGCTAGAATCATCTTTCCAATTCAACATTCCACTTGGGTTGCAAAATTAGTACCTGTAAGAAAGAAAACTGGAGAGATTAGATTGTGCATGGATTTATGGAACCTCAACAAGACTTCTTAGAAGGACAATTACCCACTCCCATCTCTTGATGAAGTGCTAAAAAAGGTCAATGGGTCTCAAATGATGTCATTTATGGATGGTTAATAAGATTAAAACTAGGTGATGGTGTAGGAAGAGGATAGGCTAAAAATGACATTCACAACTATATGGGGGACCTTTGCCTGCTGCCGGATGCCTTTCAGACTGATTAATGTCAGGGCCACTTTTCAGAGGGAAATGGACATAGATTTCAAAGGAATATTCAGGAAATGCATTATCATATACATGGATGATCTCACAGTCTTCTCAAAACAAAGAGCTGACCACTTAAATGATCTGAGGAAGTGCCTTCAAAGATGCAGGGAATTTGGGATTTCCCTCAACCCCAAGAAATGCATGTTTGGGGTGATTGAAGGCAAGCTCTTGGGGAACATTATATTTGAAAAGGGGATAGCCATAGACGCTGAAAGGGTAGAGGCCATTCTAAAATTTACGCTGCCACATAGCCACAAAGAACTAAAATCTTTCTTTGGGAAGATAAAATTCATAAAGAAGTTCATTAGCGATTTCGCAGAGATAGTAAGACCATTGAACAACATGCTCAAGAAAGATGCCAAGATTGAATGGGATCTCCTAGCCAAGAATACTTTGAGGAGATTAAAAATTCTATCGCTACAACATCGGTCGTTGTCAGCCCAGACTACACTATCCCTTTCAAGGTTTACTCTTTTGCATTCGAGCACTCGTGTGCAAGTATCCTCACCCAAAAGAAGAACAGTGAAGATGAGAGACCCATAGATTTCATGAGTTTCCCTTTCAAAGATGCTGAACTCAGGTACCCAAACCTAGACAAATAGTTGTTTTCTCTTGTCAAAGTAGTGAAAAAGTTCAGACATTACATCTTGAGAAGTAAAGTCGTTGGGATAGTCCCAAATGTAGCCGTGAAGTCCCTTTTGATGCATAATGAGTTGGGAGAGTGAAGAGGAAAATGGATGGCAATCCTCTAGGAGTTTGACCTTAAGAGCCAACCAATGAAACTAGTAAGGGGCCAAGGTCTAAAAAAGTTGATCTCAAAAGTTGAAGAAGGTCTAGTCTTCCAAACCTACACTAATCAAGGCGTGATCACCGATGTATGGTATCAAGACATAGTGTACTATCTATTGCAAAACCGTTGCCTAGAGGGGATGAATGGTTCGTAGAGAAAATCCTTGAGAATCAAAAGTAGCTCCTACATGTTGAAGAATGGAGAACTATATAAATGCAATTATGAGGGTCTATACCTAAGGTGCTTGGATAGACTCGAGGAAAAGAAAATCCTAGAAGATTTCCATGACAAATACAGAACGAGACACGAGTCAGCTGGTGCAACTGCTCACCAAATCTTAAGGGAAGGATATTTCTATCCTATGATATTCAGAGACACAATAAGACATGTGAAGGCTTGCCACACTTGCCAAACTAGCACAATGAGAGAGAGAAACCCCGTGATGCCCTTACAACCAATATATGAGGTATGTTTTTTTTCCTAATGGGGCTTAGATTTTGTTGTAATGATTAACCTCCCTTCGTCTGCAGGACACAAGTTCATTTTGATAGCTACCAACTATTGCACATGCTGGACAGAGGCCCAAGCACTGAAGAATTGTACTACAGAGGTCATGACCAAATTCTTGGAGGAGCGCATCATAACCAAGTTTGGGATGCCATTCTATCTGGTATGTAACAATGCTCCCTATTTTTCTTCTGCCTTGCTCACATAATGGGCCTTTGAAAACCAGGTAATCCTTTAGTTCTCTTCAAATTATTATTTCAAATGCAATGGCATAGCAAAGTCTACAAAAAATAACTTAACAACAGTGATCAAACACCTCCTGGATGACAACCCCAGGGATTGGCACACGCAATAGAAATGCACTTTGTGGACTGATATCGTAAGGATAAAAGATTCCCTGGGGATGTCTCCATACCAACTGGTGTATGGCTTACAACAGGTCTTCCCTATGAACTTAAATATCTCAGTCCTCAGATTCATGGACCAATATGTGGGAGGAGAAGATCAAGTACAAGTCAAGCTCATGAATCTCCTTAACCTAGAGGACAAACGAACATTGGCTTTAGAGCATGTATCAAAGCATCAAGCCATAGTCAAGAGTTGGTTCAACAAGAGAGATACTATTAAAGCCTTTAGGATCTCTGACATTGTCCTCATGTGGGATAAGGAAAAATAAAAGCCGGGAAGCCACAACAAGTTCCAAAGACTGCGGACATGCCCTTACTAGATATCAGAGATCCTGGGGGAAAATACTTTTAGGATCAGCACTTTGAACGGAGAGTTGACCCCATTGCTAGTCAATGGGAAATTCCTCAAACATTACTTCAGATCCTAAGTGGGATTGCTTTCCATCCCTTGTACCATAGTCCCTTTTGCTTCTTTGTTTCCTTTCTTTTTCTTTTCGTTTCCTTTACCGTCAGTCCTTTCTATAACACCCCAAAATTGGCACCTAATAATCAATCAATTTTGGTGCATTTTCTTATCTTCGAAGTCCTATTGTTCTAGGCAAATTCTTCTCCTAATTGAATTTAATCGACTGAGTTTCAAATGCAGAAAACCCACATTTGCATAAATCTGACATTACAATTTAATTCCTACATCTAAAATGCTTATTAGCTAAAACCTCTATGATTAATTGATTTAATCCTAAAGTCCTAAAGTACTTTTAATTAAATCAAATACACCCTCTTTGGCTAATATACATAAAAGGAATTGAAGAGTTATTATTATTAATAG
>MU225468.1:0-24829 GCA_018584345.1 Thuja plicata | reverse complement strand
AAGGATCCTTGTTTTCTTGAGCATCATAACTATAGTCGATTTTAGTTGCAAGTTCATGCTTTTACATTCTTACATAATTAGTATAATCTCATTTTGGAATTGAATATTGTTAGCTTTGATTTATGAGTTTATGCTTTAAAGCTTTCCAATTTCAATTAGTTAATCAATTCTAGCTTACTTGCATTTCATTTCTAGAATAGTTGCAATTCATCTTTCATGTCTTAATCATGCTCAATTCATAGAATAGCATCATTTTTCATATCTAGTTGCAGATTTCTCACATTTGATGGCTATTTCACACACATTTGCACTCTAAAAATCCTCCGTATTAGAGCAGATCCGGTTGTTGGCTCTCGTTCTGAGGGTACACTACAACAATCACTCCTAATTAGGAGGCAACAGGTCGTCTCAATCACTTTGTAGAACAAACAATTCATGTTTGTTTCTGCAAATCCATGGATTGAATAAGGACTATGTTGAGTTTCTTGTTGGATTGAGAGGTCACATTCGACATTAAACACTTTCCTCCGTTCGTGGTGTTTTATTTTTCCTTTTTCAGGGCTCATTTTGTTATTTTGGGTCAGTGTGCTTTGGATCCATTCCAAGATAGTTTGTAGATTAGAGAAGGGGTATTTCTTAGTCAAATTATCCAAAGGTACGTGCAACACAAGGGACACTCCCAAAAGGCAAAGTGGTGATAATTATCATTGACAGACAAGAAGGAGTTCAAATCTTGGTCATCTTGATCATAGAACACACTAAGAGATGATGCCCAAGAGTGTCAATGTCTTGGGCATTTGTTAGTTGCAACCAGAATGAGTGTGTAGATTTGGGTACCCACTGATCCTAGAACCCAAGTTTGAACTTAATGCAAAAGCAATAACAAAAAAAGAGAGAAGGTTAAAAATCTAAAGAGAGAGCAAAAGAAGCACATAAAAGAAAAGTGCCCCAAAGAGGTCACAAGTGTGAGATCCAGGTGACACAGCCTAATCATTTCTTAGATCAAGCCAAATACAAAATAAAATTTATTATGGACCTGAACACACGGAGTACATGAAAATTCAAAGTGTGACACATTTTAGAAGCACGCAAAAGAAATAAAAGGATTGTCGAAAGACAAAACTCTCAAAAGAAAAAAATCTATAGCCTAGCAGATAGAACGGACTTGGGTGACTATGACAACCTCTACTGGGGCTATGAACACCTAGCCAGTAGTAGAGAAAGGTTATACTTGGGATTTGGGGAAAAATTTGTCAAGGCTATGAATGCCTAACTGGTAGCAAAGCTCTTTCCGAGAAACCCTGGTCTACTTGGCAAAGGTTGGGAGTAGATGCCAAAAATTCTGGTTACCATAATCAAGGGTCAAGAAATGAATACACATGAACACACACTAGGAAGCCAATAGAAAACCTCAGATTGGAAGTCATCAAAATATTGTAAACACCAACACCTCTTGGTTTCGTTCCAATGCAAAGCTACATTCCAAAAGAGTATTGATGATGAAGAAATGCCTTGGTCATTCCTCCCTTTTTAAGGGCTTTTTGTTGTGGGTCCACAAAACACACCCCATTTTTTCTGGTCTTTTGACCATCAGGACCTCCCTTTGTTTTGTCTTTTGGATTTTGTTTTTGTCTGCCCCCTTGAGTCAACGCCTGGTCAGTCTCAGAAGAAAGGATGTTAGCATGATAAAACAACTAAAGACACCTTTTTCAACCTTTCAGCCCTTTTGGAAATTTTGAGGACCATAGTACTCCAAAGTACCAAAATGGTAGAAAGGCCGAAGGTGTCCACCTCCTAATTTTTGGTGCTTTAGACCCCAAAAATATCGAAAGTGCTGATGTAAGTCCGTAGGTTATAAATTGATGAAGAGGCCCTAAATCGAGTCATTTCATGTTTTCAACTCCAAACTCCTCGAGACCTCGTGACTTCACCATTTTCATCCCTGATCCCTGAGACTGGTCACTCCATGCCTCCAAGCTCCATTGTGTCAACCTCCCCTTTCTCCTAACTCTTTCAAGGTAGGTCCCTTCTTCACCATCTCACATTTTTTTTCTTCCTCTCCTTGGTTTGGTTTTAGGTTTTTCATTCCTGGTGCTGGTTCGGCCTAGGGCATATGGACTTCCCTCTCCACTGGTCTCTTAGGTCCCTTTGGCACCTTCATCATTTAGAAGGGATGTCCCTCCTTGTTGGGTTGGGTACATTTCTTTCTGGTTTTGTGTTAGGGTTTTTGTTTTCTTTCGGTCGTAACCTTTGTCGCAGGTTTTTAGCCTATGAAAGGCCAAAAACCAAGTTGGGTTAACTCTCCAAGTACCATTCTGGAGGTTCATCCTTTTAGACCTCTAAAAGGTCTAAAAGGATGACAGGTCTGAATCTATGATAGCAGTGTCCACTTCAGTGAAATCTCAGACTTGCAGAGATTCAACCTTTTTGGCTTTCTGGACCTCCGGAAGATCCAAAATGCCGACAGGTCTGAATCCCTGAAAGTGGTTTCAACTTTGGTAACTTGTTTAGATTTTTGGCATCCGCAACACCTTTGAACTTTTAGATACCAAAAAGTTTGATGAATTCTTTCTCTTCAAAGGTGGTCTTTCGCACTTTTGCACTTTTCATCCTTTGAACCCATTTTTGGCACCCAAAATCCTGAAAGGGCTAAAAGTGCGAAAATCTGCATTCCTAGCTACTTAAAGAGTTTTTTCCTCTATTTTCTTAGATTAGTTAGATTTATTTCAGTTTTTTCTTCAAATAAGATATTGATACTTGCTTGTTTTATTATAGGAATGCCTGAGAAAAAGACTGCTTCACCCATGAAGTACCTGTACAAGGGGAACACTCCCCCTTCCAAGATTGGCAACAGGCATAGTGAAATCACCGATACTGATATCAGGAATGTAGATTGGGATGAATTATTGACAAGGTGTACCCAAACACTCAAAAGATCAGAGGATTGTACTTCATTTGTATTAGAAGGATTGGTCAACGCAGTGGCCCACCCAGTGGCTGTGACCTCACCTGAGCTGATCATGACCTTGGTGCACCATTATGACTCTAACAAAAGGGTGGTTCAGAATACAGAGGGCCAAGTGGTATTGGATATTAGGCTGGATGTCATAGAGGATATCTTCCACCTCCATAAAGGCATAGACAAGTTCTATGAATTTTTCATAGAGAAGAGAAACTTGTGTTTCAGGAACAAAGGAGACGAAGCCTATGAGATAGTCAATGACAATTACCTCGAACAACCTCTCCCAAAAAATAAGCTGGACAAGATAGACCTAAGGAGGGGATACATGAAGGATGATATCAAGGAAACCATAGAAATGCTAAGCTGAGTATATGGGTTACCAAAATCCTCCCAACTGGAGAATTGGATGATTCTCCTGATAGAAAGACTCAAAGGCCATAGGTCTAGGTTTGACTGGGGAACCATCATCAGCGACAAGTTGGATGAACAGCTGGTGGCAGTAAAACACAACCCCAAGTTTTATATGAGTACTTACGTGGTGTACCTATTGGCATCAATGGAAGATTACCCAGGACTCATCAAGAGGGGAAGCCTAAATGACCCTAATGCATGGCCTCACATCGTATACCCCCAACTATAGAAAAGGGCAAAAATGTCAGAGGACTGTTAGAATAGTTCAAAGGATAACTTAGAGGGGAGGGGGTGAATCAGTTATCAGCTACTTTAATTCTTTTCTTTACTTAGATATCAATTAACTTAAATCAAATGCACATTCAGATAACACAATAGAGAACACAACAATTTTGGTTACATGGAAACCAAATAGGTAAAAACCCTGGTTGGAATCAGCACCCACAAAGAACTGTACTTGAGTATAATTATCCCTGTTAAGAGATCTTGCAACCCTGTTAGGAGTTTTTCTTTACAATGAAATAAGTACAGAGACCTGGTTAAAGGTCAAATCCTGTTAGGAGTCTTTTACAAGTAACCCTATTAGGGGTGAGGACTCATTGTCCAAAAGCTCACTGCTAAAATGATGAAGGCTACAACCTTCAGTAGAATAGATTTACACTATATCTGATAGATGAACTATTTGAGTAGACCTCCTTTCTTGATTGGTTCTAGTGCATTGTATACTTCCACTTCTTCTTCACATAGATATTTTCTTGATGAATAAAATGTCTCTACTGTCCCAGAACAATGAACATTCTGTTTTGTACTTTTTCTATCTTTTTGTTCTCATTCACACTTGGTGTTCATCAAATGAACTACTATAAGTATCTTCTCCAAAGGATGTGATCTTTGTTAGCTCTAAGAGTCCCTTCAATACTTCTTTAGTCAGCCATATCAACCACGTAACCTAATTAGAAACAAACAACTCAGACTGAATAGACGAGACACTTCACAAAGTTGGCTTCACCAAAATAAATCCAACTTCACGATTTTGATAGAAAATGTTTGGTGCATTTAGATAATTATCTTTAACTCATAAATAAACATGAATACAAACACACATATCCCAAAGATAGGCGCAAGTCAAGAAATAATGTAATTACGTCAGCTCTTCACAAATAGTCTTCAGTCTTTGTAACTGTCATAACTGATTAGCATAACTCAACTGAAACTTCATATCTGACTCGACGTGAATTCACATAGCATCTAGAACATGGATACACCATGGAAATGAACACGCATAGCTCTAGAAAATCTATACTGATAATTGCATATAGAACACTACTTTATATTATATGTTGTCATCAATGACAAACATAAACTCAATTATTTGCACTGAAGCAAATCTCCAACAATCTCTACCTTTGACATTGATGGCAACATATGATGTTATCAACTCAAAGTTTCTTCTTTTTACAATCTTCTAAATATCCTCATCAAAATTTCCTCTTCACTGCTGCTGCTCTGTATACTCCCCCAGAGTATATGCTCCCCCATACTAATACTCCCCCTTTGACATCAATGGAAAAGGGTGTTAAACACCATTAAGCATAGGTACTACTCCAGAAGTAGAGTAATCAACCATTCATTAGTCACCAAGGACTGGTGTTCTTGCTACAAATTCTAATCAGACTTAGGAAATGGAATTACGCCCAACTTCTCCTTGAGATACTCAAAAGTATCTTTTGATAATGGATTTGTAAAAATATCTACTAATTGTTCTTTAGTGCTCACATAATCCAACTTTACTTCTCTGTCTGCAACTTTTTATCTTAGAAAATGGTATTTGATCTCAATGTGTTTTTTCTTTACATGCATCACAGGGTTCTTTGACATATTGATAGTAATAGGATAATCAATCTGAATACAAAAGTATTTAATCATCTATTTGATCGAAAACATTGTTGAACAATTCAATGCGGCTACAACATACTCAGCTTCTGCTGTTGACTAAGAGATACAATTCTTCTTTTTACTTGTCCAAGTGACCAATCTGTCTCCAAGAAATATTGCTCCCCCTGATGTACTCTTTCTATCATCAACACAACCTGCCCAATCTGCATCTGTATACACATGAAGTTGTATATTCTCTAAGTTAAGATACCATAAACCATAGTCGATAGTCCCTTTTAAGTATATGAATATTCTTTTTATTGCCATTAGGTGATTTTTCTTGGGTTCAGCTGCAAATCTTCCAACAATGCCAACTGCATTAGAAATATTAGGTTTAGATTGAGTAAGATATATGAGTTTTCCAATCATAGACTTGTATAGGGTCTTATCAAATGCTGTGTAATGATCATCTTTAGAAAGATTGCTTCCTGTTATCATGGGGGTGCTTACTAGTTTGCAATCTTCCATCTTGAAAGTCTTCAATATCTTCTTCACATACTTAGACTGATTTATGAATATGCCTTTGTCTATTTTTTTTACATTCAATCCAAGACAATATTTGATAGGTCCAATCATGCTCATTTCAAACTCAATTTTAATTTCTTTGGCGAATTCTGCACTAAGTTTGTCATTACCTCCAAAGATAATATCATAAAAAAAAATAGCAACGAGTAGTAATCCTTCATCTATCTCTCTTATGAATAAATTACAGTCTACTACTCCTTTTCTGAATCCTATCTTTGTTAAGTAACCATCAAGTTTCTCATACCAAGCTCTTGGGGCCTATTTAAGTCCATAAAGTTCTTTCTTTAATCTACATACCATGTCTAGTTTGTCTGAAAGTTTGAGTCTTTCAGGCTGCTCTATGTAGGCTTCTTCCTTCAAGTCACCATTCAGAAAAGCTAACTTGACATCCATTTGATATACTTTAAAGTTCTTGAATGTTTCATATGCCAAAAATAAATTGATAGCTTCCAGTCTACTCATAGGGGCAAATGTATCAGTGTATTCTATTCCTTCTCTCTGTGCATATCCTTTACATGCTAATATTTCTTTGTTCCTCACCACTGTTCCTTCTTCACTCATTTTGTTCCTGAATATCCACTTTGTTCCAATCATGTTCTTGTCATGAGGTCTAGGGACCAGTTCCCATGTTTCATTCTTGATTATTTGATCTAATTCTTCTTGTAGATCACTTTTCCAATATGAATCTTTGCATGCATCTTAAACACTTAAGGGTTCAATCTGTGAAAGTAAGCATACCTCTTCATTAGTGGTTGAACCTTTTGCTCTAGATCTTTTCAAGACTTTTGCACTCTGATCTCCAATGATATCTTTATTAGAGTGGTATTTGGATGTGTATTTTGAGTTCTTAGGAGTGATACTTTCATCTGTAATATTTGATTCTTCTTCACTTGGTTCAGGATTGTTACATGAAACATCAATAAAGTTAAACATTTCTTTAATAAATGTGTCCTTATTGATGGGTTTGGGCTCATCTTCAATCATGGGAGCATAGTCATAATATCTTTCTTGAATCATAAACTTCTCATCAATCTTCACATGAGTACTTTCAATAATCTTCTTTAATCTTAGATTAAAACATCTATAGGCTTTGCTTTTGGTAGAGTAACCAAGAAAAATACCTTCATCACTTCTAGAATCAAACTTGCCAATGCTATCATCTCTCTTGATATAGCACTTTCTTCCAAAGATACTAAAGTATTTTACAGTAGGTACATTACCAAATCAAAGTTCATAGGGTGTTTTGTCTGTGCTTGGCCTTAATTGTATTATATTGATAGTATAGACTGTTGTATTGACCACATCTCTCCAATAGGTATGAGAAGCCTTTCCTTCAATCATGATAGTGCACATTGTGTCAAGTATTATTCTATTCCTTCTTTCTAAAACCCCATTCTGCTGAGGGGTTTTAGGTGCACTTAACTGTCTCTTGATTCCATGTTCTTCACAATAATCATAAAATTGGTCAGAGGTGAATTCTCCTCTATCAGATCTTAGAAATTTTATCTTTAGTCCAGATTCATTCTCAACCTTAGCTTTGAACACTTTGAACTTCTCAAAAGCTTCAGATTTGTCTTTTAAGAATGCAACCCACATCATCCTTGATAAATCATCAACAAACAAAATGAAATACCTTTCTCCATAGTAAGATCTTGTTTGAGTAGGTCCACATAGGTATGTATGTATCAGATCTAATTTGTTTTCTGTAGAGTCTTGTTTTCTCCTGAATGAGGTCCTCACATGCTTCCCCATCACACATTCCCTGCACATGGTGTCAACTGGTCTTGCAATACTTGGAAGGTCTCTTACTGCCTTTACATTACTTATCTTATTTATGTTGTCAAAATTAATATGACAAAGTCTCTTGTGCCATAACCAATTGTCATCTACTTTTGCAACAAAAAAAATTACTTATGAATTGAGTTTAAAGACATTACCTTTGGTCTTTGAGCCTGATGTAATCATGTCTCCTTATTTTTTGTTAATGATGCACTGGTTGTTTTTGAATTCCAACTGATATCCTTTATGAAGTAGCTGTCCAACACTTAGTAAGTTATGATGTAAACCATCAACATAAAGAACATCATCTATCTTATTCTTTCTATCTAAGGTGATAGAACCTATGCCTATGATAGGTTTGGGAGTGTTATCTCCAAATCTAACCATGCCACCTTTGTATTTATCCAAATTTACAAATCTGTCTTTGTCTCCTGTCATGTGGTGTGAACATCCGCTATCAATGATCCAGTCAGTTCTGATGTCAGCTTTTGAAACTAATGACAACTCTTGTTCTTTTTCTTCATCTTCTTTGTCCATTTCTTCAAGCATCTTCTCAATGTCTTTAACGGAAACAAAACCAATTTAATCTTCTCCTAAGTCATCGTCAGTTACACCATCTTCAACATGATAATATTTCTTAGTGTACTTGGGCTTGTAATCTGATCTGAACTTCTTGACTCTTGTAGGACACTTGGATGCAAAGTGACCAACTTTGTTGCATGAAAAACATTTGAATGGTAGCTGTCCTTCCTATTTCCCTTTACCTTTCCTTTCTTTCTTGGAAATCATAGAAATTATTTCTTCTAGTTCTGTATCCACTTCTTCATTATTACTAGAGCTACTTATGGATTTCTTGCTGTGGACTGAAGCTTTAAAAGCTGTCTCACTTTTGGGTTTTGTCTTCAATCTTGATATCTCAAATGAAGATATTTTTCTAATCAAAGTATCTCTCTTGAAGTCTTTTGAAAATTTCATAGTCTCATCTAAGATATTGATCTTTCTCTCATAGTATGTTGTTTGTGTGGTCATTAGTTTATCCATTATATCATCCTCTGAAATTTATCCACCATTGTTCCTAATACCTGATACTGCTTCATTTATTCTTTGATTGTAAGCTCTGATGTTTTCTTCAGGTAGCATCTCTAAGTTGTTGTACCTTTTCTTCCATGTCTTTCTATGCACATTCTTTTCTTGGATGTCTCCTTCAAACATATCTTCTAAGTATTTCCAAATAGAGTATGATTTATCTGCCTTCTTGATCTCAGAAAAATTCACTGTCGGATAGGGCACCGATTAGGGCTTCTTTGTCGATTGCATTTTGAGTGAACACTTCCTTTTATTTCATTTTAAATTCTTCTGCAAGGTATTTCAAGGTGGGAACTTCAATTTCTTGAGTGGAAATCTCATAGATCTCAAATCCAATGCACTGAAGATGTGTTATCATTTTTTTCTTCCAGTCAAGATAGTTTTCTCCATCGAACTTAGGAATCTCTTTCCTAAAGTATGCCATCTGATTTACCTTAATCTATTAGGATTTTTATCCAAGGAAGTTGGCTCTGAGAACAATTGTTAGAATAGTCCTAAAGGATAACTGAGAGGGGGGGTGAATTAGTTATCAGCTACTTTAATTCTTTTCTTTACTTAGATATCAATTAACTTAAAGCAAATGCACATTCAGATAACACAACAGAGAACACAACAATTTTTGTTATGGGGAAACCAAATAGGTAAAAACCCCAGTGGGAATTAGCACCGACAAAGAATTGTACTTGAGTATAATTATAACTAAACATGAATAAAAACATGCATATCCCAAAGATAGGCGCAACTCAAGAAATAATGTAATTACGTCGGCTCTTCACAGATAGTCTTCAGTCTCTGTAACTGTCATAACTGATTAGCATAAGTCATTTAAAAATTCATATCTAACTCAGAATGAATGCACATAGCATATAGAACATGTATACACCATGGAAATGAACACGCATAGCTCCAGAACATCTGCACTGATAATTGCATATAAAACACTGTTGTCTATTAGATGTTGTCATCAATGAAAAACATACACTCAATTATTTGCATAGAAGCAAATCTCCAACAAGGACAACCCAGACTATAGGATAGTCATTGATGCCTTCATTTCTACAATCATCTAATCTATTAAGGGTGATTTTGCAAAAAGGATGTCAGAAGAGGCGTCTGCCAAGGTGAGGGCCATAGGGGCCTATTACATATAATTCAGAACCTTCACGTACATTCAGATGGTGAGATCAACTGTGAAACCAAAGAAGTTGCCCAGATATCCATCTCACTGGATAATCATTCTGGAGATGGCTAGGCAACTCGTAGATGCATATGAACACATAAAGCACAAGAAGAAGCACTGTTGGGATTTCCCATCTCATCGGGACCGTATACCCTATAGGATATGAAGGTTTGTAAATATTTGGCTTTTGAATGGGATGACTATCCCCTGCAGCTTTACAAGACAATGCGACCTTGTTTTGAACCTATTGGCACTTAAAACCACATTATTAGCAAATTCTACATTCACGAACCACACTTGGAAGATCACTAAATGAATTGTGTAGATGATCAGGAGGTGAGAATCTAGGATTATTGTAGAATGACCCTTACCTTGGCAAAGGAAGTCATAAAGACTCTTATTCCCCCAAAAGTTTGGGAGTATTATTTAGATGAGGTCTTGGACACCATTTACATAGATGAAAAGATATATGACAGGCCCATCATGAATGCAAAGGTTGATAAGGATGAAAATGATGATATTGATTTCTGGGCAAGGCATGTGATGAGAATAATGCAGTAATGGATTAAGAGGCCCTACAAGATGAGCCCAATACCTATGAAAATGTTAATGGATCCACCCAAGCAAGTGGATAAACAATGTAGAGAGAAAAGTACAGTGCCACAATACAAGAAGGCACCACAACAGAAACCAAGCATGATATATGGCCATGAACGTGTAGTGGAGTATGGGTCAAAATCAAGGCCCAAGGCTCCTAGGACAAGAATGACTAGATATATAGATCCTCCCATGGGGCTAGCATAGGCTTCACCGAATGAAGGACCTTCCAATTTTGAACAATCTTTCCCTACCACCAGAAAAGGCAAGAAGACATACAAGAGGAAGAAAGCTTCTGTGTCTCAACAATTAGAAATTGTATGAGAATATCCACAAGAAGAGGAAGAGGGAGAGGTCCCTCTAGTAAAAAGGACAAGGTATCACAAAAGGAGAGAAAAGGGGACTAGTCAGAAACACCAAGAGGATCCTAAAGAGAAAGATAACCCCTTGGATGCTCTAGGATCAGATGAGTTCCAAATATCAGACTTTGAGGGTTTGGAGGGTTTCCCAAACCAAGGCTAGGACACGTCAGGTTATGCAACTGGGTATGAAGCTAGTGATCCTTCTCTTTTCAAACCATAGGTAACCCTAACTCCACCTCCCACTCAATTTACTAACCCAAATAAAACTATACCTATTGTGGGAGAGAGCTCTAAAATAGGTCAAGGGATCAAGAATCAAGAGTCCCCACTCACCCAAGAGGTGACTAGAAAGGAGCCCATAATAGAGACCGTTATTGTTACAATGCCTCCTCACATTCCTGCTCCACCAACTACTATTCCATCTCCTATTACTACTCCACCACCATTTCTCCAAAGTCCACCAACTACTCTTCCACTTCTAATCCCAAATCTCCCAGCACCTAATCAACCATCATCAAGCCCTTTGCCTTGCTACATCATGACCCCTGGGGGATTTGTAACTGGAGAGGTTGTGTCACCCTTTGAAGCCTCATTGAAGGTCATGATTGGTCTCAATACCAAAGTGTTGGTTAGCTCTTCAAGAGATGAAGATAAAGGCCAAGAAAAACAAGGTGAGGCAATGGAAGAAAGAGACAAGGCAAAAGAGGAAAGGGAAAAGGAAGAAGAACACTAAGGAGAAATAAATGAGAGGGAATAGAGACATGAACAAGAAGAAGGGCCAGATAAATAGGTAACTCCAGGGTCTCAAAAGTTGGATTTGGTTCTTCAGGTTGCCCCTTATGATCTGGTCACCGCATATAGTAAGCCTACATGGTTTAATAAAGAAATCAAGTTAAGGAGAAGAACTTATATAGATGATGACAAAGGGGAAATACAGATATGCCATCCTTAGGGAAATCCTTTCATCAAACAAAGATTATATTACTAGCACGATTAATGTCCTATGTCACTCAAGACACTAGGGGGCATTGGAAGGCACAGGCTGTAGTCCCATCCGCTAGCACCTCTCAAATGCAAGCAACTCCGGAAGACTACACATTGGAGGAGGTAGATTTGGGGGAGCCCACCAGGGAAGGGAGCAAGACACTAGCAGCCTTAGGGCTTAAACATGCCCTAGGTTTCATGAGTAAGGATGAGGAGACAATAAAAACCTTGATGGAATAGAATGAGGCCTTAAAGAAATTCATTCACAAAATGGCTGGTCCTATTGACCCCAACTTCCCAGAGGCCTCATTATAGGAAATGTTAGATAAGAGAAACACCCAAGACTTGCCGACAGGTTTAACCCCATCCTTCATCAAAGAAAGTGTAGATTGGAAGGAAGATTTTGAGTAGTATAGGGAAGGTGCCATCAAGAAAATATTCAAACCATATAGGGTTATTCTCATAGAGGCTATAGATTTAGTTGATTTGATGACAAATGACGGTGGACTAGAGTCTAAGACAAGAAAATGGTGAGCCACCCTCAAGATTTGCAGATCATCAAGAAACAACACTTCCAGATCCTAGTAAAGATATATGAAGGTGAGGAGCTAGACAATTTTGAGATATGGATCAAGTGCATAATCAAGATAATTAGTGTTTATGAAAAATTTCAAGCCTCCATACTGGAGAAGTAAAAAGAAATCCTAGAATGGGTGGAGGAAATAGATGTCTTCTTTAAAGGGATGAACCTTGATTTGTACTAGGATGAAGCTAAAAATATCTTACGGTCATCTAAAGAAGTGGTCCAACAATTTAGGGACATCATGGAAAGTGTAGGGACCAAGAGAGCCCTGCAACTATTATTCTATTCAAAAGAAGAAATGACAAAGATGAAAAACCATGTAGAGGAGATCCAATTATTTTCTTCTAAATTAACTACCTTCAAAGAAAAGAAAGAATGAAAGGTCAACAAGGTAAAAGGGAAGAAGACAAAATACAAGGAAGTTTAGGAGGTCATACATAGGCTCCGAGATGCACACCCAAAAGTATTCCCAAATTGACCCCTTGGACCACTAAAACATTTTGAAGAAGATATCTCCAAACACTCAAAAGAATTCCCTAAGGCAAAGTTCAGTATTTTAGCCTTTCGGCCCCTTGAGGACATGCAACTTCTAGCCTTTCGGTCTTTTGGCCCCACAAGAAAGACAGTTCTTTGGCCTTTTGGCCCTCCAAGTTCTTCGGCCTTTTGGCCCTCAAATTTTGTTGGTTTTCTAGATATTTTGGCCTTTTGGGCTTCCGACAAGTCCGAACTTTGGACCATAATTTTGGCCTTTTAACACTTATGAAGTTTTGGGGCATTAAAAAGTTTCAGAGTTGAGGTCAAGGTTTGAAAATATGGGTGTTTTCAGCGAGATCACATTTTTACACACCAGTTAAACTCCAGATTAGATTGATGGTTAGCTTGAGTTTGTTTTGAAGGGACTAAGGGTCTCTTACTAGTCTCCATTGCTAGAAGAGCCTCTAGATGAAGAATCCAAGGAAAAATCCAAGAAACAAGAAGAAGACTCCAAGTTTTCATAATAAACCCTCCTTCTTTTGTCTCTTCTTCTTGGTGAGTTTGACCCTCCTTGCATGGGCAGACTGATTGCAAATGGATTTAAGAATCCATGCAAGTTATCTAGTATTAGTTAATAGTAGTTTCCCTTTCAATAAAGTTCTTGTTTAATTTGTTTTTTCTCTCTGATGCACTAAATTCAGAATTTAGAGTTGAGGATCAAACTCTATATATTGTAATCACAAATCAATGTAAACGGTCAGATTATTAATGCAATAAAGACATACATTTAATGATTCATTCATGATGTGTGAATTTATGGTACCTATGAAAATTTATTGAATGTATGCTTTCATTATTCATTATTTTCAGAGAGCCTCTTGTTTATTATGCTTCAAATTCGTGTTTCTTTAGTTAGAATTTGTTGTTTTCTTTACCTTTGTGTGATGAATGTGTGGAAGAGATCATCTTTGGGCTTAACAATAAATCTATCTTGTGGGTGTGGACATCTTGGTGGCTTCACGATTTGATCGATTTTAAATATCTTGCATGAGTGAATGCGTTTTCTCTCCAAACACTTGCATCTATGGGGAAGTGAATGGTGACTTGGTTTGATTTATGCTTCATGCATTTACTCCTAATCTCTCCCATCATTCAATTCACAAGGAAGGGTTTACAAATGGTTTACGTCTGTAGGATTTCATTTTTAGTCATTTTCTTATTTCTTCTTACTCTATTCTTTACTCTCTTCCGTCTTTCAATTATGAAAATCTAAACACCTTGGAAAATACACAATTGCATTTTATTTATCAAACCCTCATATTTGTTAAAATGGAAAATACCAAAAAAGAACTAAAGTTATTTGCAGTTCGATGTCTTGAACAAACCAACAAAGGCCTCCTTGTGAAACAATCACATTTATCTCCAATTGAGTAACTAGGGAGGTTGTGACCCAACCCTGGAGAACCTTGGGAATAACCTCATTATTCTTACAAGAGAGGAAATTGAATCTTGAGATCCTAGAAAGTTGGCTTGTGTCAAAACAACACCCAACACATCCTCTCTACAAGTAGTCTATCTCTCTCCTGCATAAGGGTGAACCCATCCTCTATCATCTCTCCAAACTATGCTTGTGCAACACCCATGTCTCCCCTCAACTCCCCCATTTCCCTAGTTAGATCGACCATTTATCTCCTGAGGTTGACTGCATCCACCTGGGCCTGATCTCTCTCCACCCTCACCAAATCCCTATCCGCCTAGATCTAGTCCCTCTTCATCCTTAAAGTATCCCTCTCTTCCCTCAGTGTTGTTGGTTATAGTTCTGGTTTTGAAGCTTTCTTGTAAAATTTTTGGTTCCAAATGGTTTTTTTTCCTGCAAGTGTCAACATCTTGTCCAAAGTTATCAATTTCCCTGTAAACTATTATGTATAAGCTCTGAATTGATGAAAATTGTGAAAAACCCTATGTCTTGAGTCAATCTTCATGTGTATTCAATCAAAACCCTAAATGTTATTAGCTATGTATATTTCAAAGTTACTTTATTAAGTGACTTAAGTCACTTAATGCCATGTGTTGTTTTCTAGTTTTAGTCATAGTCACGTAGTCTCTTTGAGTATTAAGCATATTCATTTTTTTTTTAGAGTTGGCAAAATGCTTTGGTTGCATGATCACAGAGAGAAAAGAATATACCCTCAGTGTTAAAGAAAATTCACGTGGACCATTGATTGACATTTTGATCTCATGGTGAGTGGGTAATCTAGAAAGAAACTTGAGTTAATGATATCCTTTGGTGACTTCAGTTTCACTCAGTCATGTAGTCTCTTAAGAAAATCAGAGGTAAAGATGGTGGAAGTTTTCTTGCATTCACGTGATCGCGATAAGAATTAAGAGTTAAGTTAAACACTGCAAGATAAAGCGACTACCGTTTGATTCAAGATTGATCCTATGGCCAACGTGAAGTCATTGATAAAAGTCAAAAGGTCAATAAGGTTTTAGCGATTCAGTGGTAGTGGTTCAAATACTGACATGTGTCCAAATTCCTTCAAAGATTTAAGATTTAGTCGTGAAGTCTTTGATTTAATCAAGGGTTAGGCAAGGCATTCAATGATTGTGAGACAATAAAGAAAATTGATTACCTAGGGTTTAAGACTAGTCAAGGTCAAGTTAAGGGTTGATGAGGAAGATGAGTCATAGAACATGTAGCTTCATGGTCAAATAATAATAATAGGTGGACAAGTAATAGAGTGACATATGGCATTTGGTGGACCCAAGAATGGATGTTTGTCACTGAGTCTCAGAATGATGAGTGTTGTCATCCAAGGATTAAGAGACTTCACGAGAATCATCGATTTTCTTCTGAAAAAGTTTTGATCGGATACCTATCGCTAAGTCTTAGAATGCAACTCAAGTGAAATAAATCTTTCAACGACTTTGAAATCCTTTGGTCGCAAAGTCTCACAAAATCTCACCAAAGTTAAGACAGGGTTAGCATATATCAATAGTCGCAGGATCTTAGAAGATATCAAGGGTTAAGTTAAAAATTAGAAACTTAATGTAGACCATTTTATCAAAAGCAAATCCAAAGGTGGTCGCAAAGTCTCAGACTAATTTTCCAATGCACATAAAGTTTATGAGATTAAATGCTGATGGTCTGATCACAAATAGATCTTGTGGTGTGCGTTTAATCTCATAAAGAAACCTAGGTTAAGAAAATCTTTTAGTGAATTCAGTTTCATTCAGTCACCAAGTCTCTAAACAAAATCATGGTTAGGTCAAGGAAAAATTGAGGTTGTAAAGTTAATTTGAAATAATCTAGACCATAGATTGAGTAGAGATCAGAAGGTTGGCATGGAGTCACTAAATGAAGTTGAAAATTCAGAGGTTTCTTAGCGATCAAGAGACAAAGCATAATATTGAGACATGTGTCTAAGTATTCAACAATCCTGTGAAGGTCATGGAGTCTCATAAAAAATTAGGGTTTACATTGAAGATCATGAGACTTAGCGATAACCATCAGATCAAGTATGATCTAATGCTGGTCGCGTAGTCTCCATGAAAAATTATAAAAGGAAAGATTTTTCAGCGACTGTGATTTTATGCAGTCACGAAATCTCTTAATGGAAAAGAGATTAGATGAGATAAAGACATGGATAATTTGAAATAATTTGGACCATTGATAGAGAAGTAAATTTGATGGCAAGCGAAAAATCTCAGAAAGAAACCTAGGTTAATATTAACTCTTAGCGATAAGGAGACAAGACAGTCGCATGATCGCCAAACAAACTGGAGTAAAAACATGGTAAATGCATAAGGTTTCCTTCTGCGCCATGATATACAACAACTAGCCAATGAAAATAAAAGGGTTATGACAGTATGTTTTGAAGTATGCTAAGCTGTAATGTTTCAAACCAATTACATATGACAGTTTATTCAAAATTGATCACCTGTCAACCTTAGATGCCACAGCTAGGTAAAAAATTGATTTCAATGCATGTAGGAGTAATGGAAGAAGTGACTAACTAGAATTTGCATGACTTCAAATACAACAATGCATTGATTTCCCATGAATAAGTAAGTGTTTCCATGTTCATTTTATATTACCAAGCTTTCAAAATTTAGAGTGAAAAGTTGCTTAGTTCTTAGAAGTCATCAGAAAAGGATAATTGTGTGAATTCCATAGCAGTTGCAGTAAGAGAGCTTATTTTTAAAAAAATAGAGTTATTTCAATCAGAATTCAGAATGAGCAAAGATGAGAGGAGAAGTTAGTGTTGCTTCTACCAGCAGGAAACACAGAGATGGTGATGAAGATTCAAAGGGAAAAAAGAATTATTCAGAGGAATTCATGACTCTGTTGCCTGGTTCTAGCCAAAAAAAAAAGTTGAGTGTCGATTTCCTTAATGATGATATGTCATTAATTAGAGACTCTAAAACTCTTGGTTCATTTGGTTATTCACTTTTTAATTATTCCTACAATAATAGTGATGAACCTCTTCCAATTTCAAATCCATGGACCTGTGGGCTGGCTAGGTTAGTAGTACCTTACGTATTTATAGATGTGGATTTAGTGCTTGAATTGGCTAGTAGATATGACATTTTGTCTAAAACCATCAAGAAAGATGATTGAACTGCCCTAGTTACCTTAAATAGGGCATCGTTCATGAAGGCTTTTAATCTGTATTACCCTTGCTCAACATAGATTAACTTGAAAGCATTAGAGGCTAGATATGTTAGGGCATCTTTTTCTATGTCCAGACTAATTCAAGCTCATGTACCCAAGAGGATGAAGAAATACATAGCATTCATGCCTGGTGCTGTGCCCTACTTCTACAAGGACCTTAATTTTTATATGAAATACATTTCATATGCATTGTGCAGAGTGTTAGGAGTAGATGGGGGTGGTGAGAGGATAAGTTCAGATATCTTGATGATGGTCCTGGATTTGCAAAGTCTGCATGTTGGCACAAATTATGACTACATCCAGTATGTTATAGACACAATGCATAAAGTTTTTGTTAGTATTCAACAAAAAGAGAAGGTCCCTAGATTCATGCATTATTCTTTGTTGATGCATCTAATTTTGTTCTACAAATTCCCTATTATGGATGTGAACTATTTGATACCTAAAAGGTTTCACCAAGGCCAGAACAACCCAGTGCAATTCAAGTTGAAAATATGGAATTGCACAACAAGGGAACAAGAATTTTGTGCATTTCAAAATTGGATGGTGAGTCCAATTCTTAGGTTTTTAGGAGTCAACACGACTAGGTTTCCCACCAAAGTATTACAATTGTTGAGACCTTGTTAATATGTAGATAAGTGGCCAGGAGACCATAATTGGGGGGAATTTTGTTATGAAAGGAATTTTACTTTGATCATGGTTTATAGATGCACTCACCCACCACATATTCTCCATTTTCATGTGCCACCAAGGATAGCTATCATGGAATTCATATGGTAGTTGATGTTAACTGATAAGGAGCATGTGGCTCCTCATAGAAAAGGTAATTTCACTCCCCGAAAATTTAAAGTTTTCAATTTTACAATTGATAAGATGGATTTGGATTCAATAAATAGTTGGTTAGGCCACTACAGGATGATTGTAGCCTTATATAGGTATATTGACACAGAAGGTTTTATTAAGAGTGTGAAAAGGCTCCTGACACAAACTATTCCCAATACACAAGAGCATGAGCAATGTATGGAAGATGATCTCATAAGAAATATGTTGGATGATGAAGAGATCACAAAAAGAGTGGATATGTTGAATGTGTTGATGGATTTGGAATGACAAGTCAAGAGAAAAGGGATTCCCTTTAGGGGTTACTTCCCTGATATGCCATACTTGCAAAGGTTGGACAAAATGATAGAGTCATATCACACATTATGTGAATAGCTTGAGGATCTGATTGATGAGAAAGATAGAGAGAATAAGAAGCATTCTTCATTAGAATATGAAGATGATAGTGGTGAAGAATATTCAGTTCCAAACCCACCTCCAACGAATCAGCTACATATCATAGAAAAAGTTATAGAAGAAAATGTAGTGGTGGATCTCACACAAGAACCTGATACTGAAGTCACTGATGAGACCACCCTTAAAAATAGAAAGTACAATTAGGGGAACATGTTTATGAGAGAAAACAAAGAAAGAGAAAAAATCAGATAGGTGCTCTAATCACTGGTGATAGACCTTATGATCATCAATTAAGGAAGCATAGTAGAGAAGGAAAGAAGGTCCAAAAGGATGATGGAGATGAGATTGAATTTCCTCTACAATTGTGCCAGGATGAAAGATTGTTGCATCAAGAGAAATTCTTAAATGATGATGACTTCATAAAGACAAAGGAATTCAAGAACTTTCTAATTTGGAACAAGAAACAACAAGTGGCATCACAGTTATAGATTACTAAAGATAATCCACCATCAAATGAAGCCTCAAGCCCTACAAGATTATGATCCAGAGTCAGAAAATTTGACACCTGAAGAGGCTAGGAAATTGGTCAAAGTTAGTGACATGTTGTTAGTACCAAGCTGGGATCTTGCATCAACCTTTATTATTGATCAAATCAAGAGGCAACCTGATGTTAATTTGTCATCAGAAACACAGATTGGTGACATTATTAGAGGATTTGGGTACAATAAAAAATCCAAACCTTTAGAAATGTGGAGTTTAGCTCCAAATAATTAGAAGCCTTCTATGATTAATGTACATGAGAAAATGGAGGGGGAAAAGATCATTTGTTCTTTCCAGAACATAGGAGATTTGGAGATATCTCAGGTTCTTACCCATTTTTCCCAATTGAACCAAGATAAAGCTAAACAAATGTCATAAAGATATGAAAAATTGTTTAGTGAAACCAGTGATATAGCTAAGGATAGGGAGTTGGGCCAAATAAAAATCCATGCATTAGAAAAGATTTTCATTGAATTGACTCAACAGATACAAGATATGCCTAAAATTGTTCTTGCCCAACCAAAGCCAAGTACAGATGCTGAGATCCAGACTGAGGACATGGGGGATTTACTAGAAACATAGCAAGCAATCTTAGAGCATAATAAGGTTTTTTTGGAATCTTTAATATAGATTTTTTAGCATAGGATAAGTATCCTCAAGGACAAAGTTGACTTAGTGTATAATGCATATAGAAAATTGCTTGGTTTACAAATAGAGGCAAACAATCATGTGTTAACTTTGAATCCATATTTTGTAACATGTTCAGTCAGGACTCAAATTTTTAAACAATTATAATCTTTGTAGCCTCACAGGACAGACCTCCTGGAGATTGTGTGCCAAGTGGGAGAGGATATAAATTAGATCACTACTACCTTTTCCTTCTTCAAAGGTAAATTTAATCAGATAGAGGCCAGAATTAATATGTTTGGCCTAGGATACAATAAGTTCATTCCTTAAATAAAAGGAGAAGATGATAAAATTAAAACCATGGAAGTGTGGAAAGGTGAGTTTGACACCTTATTTCCTAGTAAAGAGACATTTATTTCAGATGATGGCTCCTTAGACATGCAAAGATTCAACAACATTTTGGACAAAGGTTTCAAAGATGAAATAGACTTTAACAAGTTTGTAATAGATGTTAAGGTGATAAAAGATGCCATATGGGATTGAAAAAAGACACAACTTCAGAGCACTCAAATTTTTAGTTAGCCTATAGAGGCAAAGGTAACAACATGGGACACTCTCACTAAGCCCAAAAAGAAGAAGGTTGCAGCAGTTGATCTAGATGTACTAGATGAAGAGTAAAGAGGACACCTAGAACCTAATCTCTAAGCACAGGGAGGATAAATATCTCAAAGACTAGTGTAAGTTAGCCTAAAATGGAAGTCACTAGGTCTCATTGCAACTATGTGAAGTTATTCAGAATATCAACAGATAAAGGTGCCAGCTGTTGAAGATTGAAGATCAAACTTGATTGTCAACTGATTTTGTCTTTCCACCATCAAAAGGATTAACTGAAATTTTTGTCTTTTAATGTGCTTAGGGTTATCTTAGCCATCTGAATCTTGTTGCATCCTTGAATTTTAAGGATTCCAAGATGGCTAATGCTGGGTATGTATAGAAATTTGTAATGTATTGTTAAGGATGGTGAATTTACAATTGCAAGGCAAACTTAATATTTTGTTTAGTTCTTCAAGCTTTGATTTGATCTAAATGTACTAAATCAGAAAGATATTAATAAAATATAGTGGAATCTTGTGTTTCAAATCGATGGTGTCTTTTTATACTTTTTTTCATGCCCTTGTATGTTTAGTTTGTAAAGCATTTTAGACATACTAGTTATAGGGTAACTGTGTGATTGCTTACAAGTTTCTTTCAAGGAGGGAGTTAATCTTGTGAGTAATTCTAGAGGGTTGGGTGTTAGTATGAAAATTTGATACATGGACGTGAGGATGAGAGGACAGTTTGTAAGGCATTTGGTTTGGGGTTCTAATTGTGTTCTTATTAGTTATTTTTTCTATGGATTTTCATTTCATTTGACTCTTTGCCTGGGATTAGGCACTGGTCTAAGTTATTATAAGTGGTTCTCATCATCAATTTTAAATCAAACTAATCTTTACTTTCTTGAGTATTGAAAGCATACATGTCTACTTGATTGTATTGAGAAGTATAGTTCATTGTGTTGATTCCTTAAAGAGAGAATTAATAGGTTATCCTTCCTAGGTCTGAGACTAAAAAAGGAGAGGGATGAATGTCCTTGTTACACTGACAATAGCTCTTGGAAAGTTCATGATGTGGCTTTTTAAGCTCTGCATAAGGTTAGTAATAATAATCTATAAGGTTTGTTATCAACTATTGTAGTTTGAAGCAAGAGTGAATTAGTTTATCCACCATTGAGTTACTAAGAAGTAGTATTCTGAAAGTAGGTACACCTACCTTGGTCTGTGGAGCCCAAAGTGAAGAAGGATAATATCCCTGTTAATTATCTTTTTCCCTATGTGAATCTGGAATTGGGAATATAAGATTCAAGCTTGAATAACTATAAATTGATTCAACAAGAAAAATAGCTAACAAGTGCATTCCTCTCCCCCTGAGTGTCTTGCAACTTCTGAGTAGTGGCTGCATGCATGAGCTCTACAAACCTCAGCCTCTTTGTTAATGAATCCCTAGGATTGCCTAATGAAAATCCCCTTCTCTCTATGGGCCCCTCCATGTCGGGTGGTGGCCTTGCCTCTTGCTCCCCCCATCCACATCCATCACCTTGTCTCCCTTAATCTCCTGATCCCCCTCCCTTCTCCCCTCTCCTCTCTCCCCCTCTCTTCTCTCCTCTCCTCTCTCCTCATCTTCTCTCCTCTCTCCTCTCTCCTCTCTCCTCCTCTCCTCTCCTCTCCTCTCTCTCTCCTATCCTCTCCCTCCTACCACTGGTACTTGTCTTAGAGGGAATACCACCGGTATGGGCCTTGCCTATTTGGTCATCTTTCCTCCCCTCATCATCCTCTAGATCGCAGCCACGCTGCCACTCAACCCACTATGTCTTCTTTAGGTGGTAATCCTGTCCTCCCCATTGCATGAGGTCTCCTAAATGAATCCCTCTACTCTTGTGTGCTCCCCTAATCTACTGGCCCCCTACCAATCCCACTAGATGGGCTAAATACCCTGCCAGGCTTCTCATAACCTCTTCATGTCTAGTCTAGGCCCAAACTCTGAAACCCTTTCTTAGGTCACCCTCCTATACCACCTCACAGGATCTTGTACTCCCTGCATGAATCCAAACTATCTTTCCACTCTATTCGATTGGTACTTCTCCACTATATGGTCCTATCTCCCTATCAGGAATGTGGGTGTCATCGTGTAAGACATATGTATCTGGTCTTCGACCCAAGATCCCACCTGTGTAGGGCCTCCATGTGATCCCATCTTGGATCTCATCAATAGTAACCCTCCAGAGTCTATATCATCCATATCATGATATGTAAGTGGCTCTCCCAAGATATACACCACAGGTTTCTCTACTTATCGTACGCTCCTCCCAAGCAGTCTGAAAATGGCTATGTGCTCCCATGCCCACACCTAGAGTATGGTGGTACACCCGATACTCCTCCCATGAGCTCCAATACCATGATAGACTATGTTGGTTTTTTTTTACGCTGAGATTACTAAACAACAACCTTTTCACTTTCTAATAGATTTTAAAGAGTAGCCAACTCCTAGTATTCAGCCAAGACTAAAAAGGACCAACTAACAAGGATGCGGATCCATCCTTCTACACTTTAGGTTCTGCAAAACTAGGGGGAGTCACCCTTTAATGCCTTCATTATTCTATTTGTCCTTAATCAAGCATCAATCTTACATAGGCTCAACATGATTGGGAGATACTAGGTAACTGGCTAATCACCCATTGAACATCAACCTTGAAGTGGAGCATGAGATGGCTACAACACCACAAACACAAAAAAATGCAAGATATATCAAAGTTTATATTTAAATTTATAGAATACAGCCTAAAATTAAGTAGACATGCATCTCTATAAAAGTTACTAATCCTTGATCAGTGCCTTATCCATTGGGCATATCTTAAATGCAAATATAGAAAATGTGAATCAACTGCTATCAAAAAATCAAAGCCATGAACACAATCAATCTAGCCCAACCACTACTTATAAGATCCTTTTGTAGACAATTTGAATGAGTCTATGCCCTATCCAAAACATCATTTAATATGATCCTAGATCAGATCTGAAAAGTAATGACATATACATAGGTAACCCTATACAGCGAATCAGAAAATCCAAAACTCACAAGATTGATGAATTTTATCCGATATGAAGAATACCACTTCAATAATATGCAAAAGATATAAGAACTTTCTATTTTATGTAAATAAAAACTGATACAACCTCTACTATATCCCCATTAGAACCAAAATAAATGAACCTCCTAGAGCCAAACCTTGTTAAACTCTTTGTGAAGATTAAGAAATTGGAACCCTTGCACCATCTAGAAAATCAAAATATATGGGCAAAGGGAAAAATCATGATTCCTTCTTCCATAGACACCTGTCACTTTCCCCCAAAATATCTGAAACTACTCTCTTCTTGAACTGCCAAAATTTGATTTGATTTGCAAAATTATCTCCTTTGTTCTGCCTTTGAAATTCCTCTGATATCTTCCCACGAATGCCTTTAAAATATTAATGTTTAAAAATAAAATATTTCAGCATCACATTATAATCCTTTGTACATTAATATTTTATTTCTTTGACACTTTATACTTCATTATTTCTACAGTTTATATTAGCACTTTCCTCCACTTTAATATTCCCCTTTTATCTCATTTTTTTCGTAGGTCTCTGCCTTTAATTTCTACACTTTAATCTTTAAAATCTGCATTTTACTCTTTTCCCTTTCATTTTAATATTCTACCCTTTACCTTATACTTGTAGTTTAATCTTTTCTATTTACACAAACAACACCATACTTTGCCACTTGGCAACTCCTGATTGGTCCGCAGGTCCACTTCTACACCTGTGTCATCGTGCTCATCCTCTCTTCCTGGGCCAACCACCTGGTGCATCACCACATGTCAGTTGGGTGCAATACCTTAATGACTAACTATCCTACATCTTTCCTTCAATCCATTGCGCCAACCATTGATTCTTCTACCTCAATATTTGTGCCCATCTCGGATGCCCTTCTGGTGCACCTACCACATCATCACCACCTTGGTCTGCCCAACTGTCAGCCCTGCCACGTGTTGATCAGGCATAATGCCTCAATGAGATGATCTTGATCATCTTTAGGGAAAAACATTTCACCTATCGTCGATCTCCTGCGCCTCAGGATGCATGAACGATTTTTTTCCTCTACCACCGCATCACTTGCCACACTAGCACATTTGACCTTAAATTGCGACCATGAAACAAAAATCTTTAGGTTGGTCGCATGTAGAAGGAAAAATTTTGTTTTTTTTTAATACATGCCCCGTGTTGGTCAAAATTTTG
>MU225467.1:1510320-1521912 GCA_018584345.1 Thuja plicata | reverse complement strand
CCACATCAACAAATACTGTGTTAACAGCCATCATTAAAGGTAAAACCTGCCTGAGTATATGTGGAACTCAAAAATGAAGAAGGACCTTATCTAGTCCTTAGCAATTAGGCTTTTCTTGTCTCTGAATGAGGAGTAATGGGTATAGGGTTCACATAGACATTTCAAGCATTGTGATTCATACAAGAAAAATCCCTAACAGGTGTGACTTACCAATGGAACAAGGAATGTGATGAGGGGTACACACAAATCAAATAGTATCTTGCGAACCCGCCAATCTTGATGCCTCCTATTCATGGGAAGCCGCTTATACTTTACATCTCTACTACAGATACATCATTGGGCATCCTATTGGCTCAAGAATACCAGGAAAACAAAGAAAGGGCTATCTACTACATTAGCAGAACTCTGGTCTCATATGAAACAAACTATTCTGCTATAGAGAAGACTTGCCTTGCAGTGGTATTTGCTTCACAAAAACTAAGGCACTACATGTTGGCTCATACTACACGCCTTATGTCTAAAATTGATCCTCTAAAATATTTTCTCAATAAAGCTACCCTCACAGGTAGAATAGATAAATGGTTCATGCTTCTCAGTGAATTTGATATTGAGTATGTAGAGATAAAATCCATCAAGGGGAAAACAATTGCAAATTAGTTGGCGGAAGCACCTCTAGTAGATCATCAACCATTGAACATCGAATTTGCAGATGAGTCAATATTACTTCTCACACACCGATCCTGGACTATGTTCTTTGATAGTTCATTTACCTAACAGGGGTCAGGTGTTGGGATACTATTCATTACACCTCAAGGGTATGCTTTACCAAAATCATATAAGATGTTGTTTCCTTGTACAAACAAAATCACTGAGTACAAAACCTTAATCAATGGTATGAATATCGCCCTTGAAGGGTGGGTGGATGAGATAAATGTCCTTGGAGATTCACAGTTAGTCGTCAATCAAGTAAATACTATCTATCAGACAAAAGATGACAAGTTGGTGCCTTATAAATGGTTGGTTGACGACCTCAGAAAGTATTTCATTCACATTACATTTCAACAGGCTCCAAGGGTAGATAATAAAGTAGCAGATGCAATGGCTACTCTTGCCTCCATGTTAAAGATGCCAGAAAATGATTTCTGACATGAATTCCTAGTGGAGACGTTATGCTACCCAGCCTATGATTCCCTTGATTCTCGGATGATCTATTCTGTCATTGGGCATGACTCATCTCACTACCATCATATTTACTCCTACCTTAGTGACCATATTGTTCCAGACACTTACACCCAGAATGAGAAATGTCACTTAATCTGTAGTGCTTCATGGTTTGTCATCATAGCTAACGACTTGTATAGGAGCGGTCTAGATGGTACCCTCCTTAAGTGTTTTGAACCTGATGATTCCAAACGTGCATTAGTAGAGGTGCGTGAAGGCATTTTTGGGTCTCACTCTAACGACCTAAAACTGGCCCGTAAACTTATTGGAGCTGGTTACTATTGGCTAGATATGGAAAAAGAAGCTACATAGTTTTCTAAGTCTTGCAAACAGTGCCAACTACATGGTAATCTGATTCATGCTCCAGCCAAGGAGCTTATTCCCTTCATTACTTTCAGGCCATTTCAATAATGGGCCTTTGACTTGGTGGGTCAGATTTATCCCTTGTCCTCAAATGGACATAATTTCATCATCACAGCTACAAACCATTTTAACAAATGGGTGGAGGCAGTCCCTCTCACTATTGGCAATGGAAAATTAGTAGCTATGTTCATTCTCAACTACATCATCTGTAGGTATGGTGTTCCCTTAGCAATAATCATTGATAATGGGGGACAATTCAAAAATAAGGATTTGAAAGAGCTATGCTCTAAGTTTAAAATTACTCAGCATTGGTCTTCCATCTATTATCCTCAGGGTAATGGACAGGCGCAAGCATCCAACAAGACAATCCTTAAAATCCTGCATCGCACAGTGCACAAATCTGGATGAGATTGGCATCTCCCGATCAATCCAGCTCTCTAGGCATATAGGATAAGCATAAGAACATCAATAGGGGCTATGCCCTATGCTTTGGTTTATGGAGTAGATGCTTTGTTACCAATTGAGGTTGACAATCCTTCTCTACAAGTCTCTCTGAAAGGCCTCATCACTGATGATGATAATAGAATATCTCGACTGCAAGAGCTAGAACTACTTCATGAATGTCGGCAAGTGGCATTTGATCACCTTAGAGCATATCAAAAAAGGAGGTCCAAGAGCTATAACAAGAAATTTCACCCAAGGGACTTCCAAGAGGGTGACCTTGTTCTGAGGGAAAACCCTAAGAATCAACATCGGATGCAGAAATGGAAATTTGAACCAAATTGGCTTGGTCTATATGTTGTCACTGTAGTGTTTGGGTCTGGCACATATCAAATTTATACTATTGAGGGAGAAAAACTCAAAGAGCCCATCAACGCTCTTCATTTGAAATGGTTCTACAGCTGAGACATCTTCAATATGCTCATGTACATAGTAAAGTCCTGAAAAAATTCTAAAAATCTGAAAAAGTATTGAAAAAATGATCATCTCAGTGAAAACCTAGTGATAGGCTCTTTGATGTATCTCCAAAAAAAATCATATATTCCAAAAATTAAAAAAAAAAATTTGAAAAATACAAAAAAAAAGAGAAAAAGAGAAAAGGTTCCATTGATGAAAATCTGGCAAACAGGCGTCATGGTAGCAAAAAAAGAATTTTTTCCCAGAAGGTGAAAACCTGGTAAACATGCGTTTCTTGTTCCATATTGCTATATCTATCACAACACCACTTGGCTTTATGCATTTTCTTTCCTGCTTTACTGCTTTCCTGCTTGCATTTGCTTTCTGCATGCTTTCAGTTCCTGTCAAAACACCAACTTACATGGATTGAAACTGGTCATACTCTTTGGGCAACCCTCCTGGTATAGGGGGCAGTGTCGTATTACCTTTTGAGGATCTATTTCACCATAGTCACCAGTGGTTCTCACTGCATCTTCCTATTATTGCTTAGCCTATACTGAGTCCTCTCTACTTGAGAATCTCCCTAACATCAGTCACCAGTGGTTCTCACTATGTCTGCCTATTGATGTCTAGCTAGTACTACGATCTCTTCACTTGAGAATCTCTCTCATGTCAGTCACCAGTGGTTCTCATTGTGTCTACCTACTATCACTATACTATTGAGATTGCTCGCATCTGTTACAGTTGGAGTTATAGTCACACGCTCTATCTATCGATACTTGGTCTTGACGATTCTTTGGTTTAGCTTGTACATAGCTTTCGGTCACCTTCATGACACTTTGGTTCCTTTGTGAACCCTACTGACTTGACATTGATTCAGCGCCATACGCCTAGGGGCAATCAAATCTAGTTTGTCCTCACAACATATGTCAAGTCAGTCATCATTACCAAGAGGCACGGGTCCCCAATTTGATCACATCTTTGGTTTACACCCGTGTTAGTAATCTTGTCACTTCTCAAGGACAACTCACTACTGTCAGAAACTAGTGTTTTTCAACACCACCATAAATGGTGTTTTTCAACAGTATCTTTGGACACATCTATTTTTTCAACACACATTGGATATTTCAAATGTCAACATCTATCGATAACAATCAAACATAATTCAATCACAAGCACAACGGTATTTTTCAACACCCTATACACATACATATTCAAAAACTTTGAAACTGGCTGACCTATGATTGAATCTTTCTTTGTATGCTGTCTATTCTCATGGATTTCATTGATATTTTATTTATCTACTTCTTGTTGGTGTAGTATCGATGATCTGACAACATCAAATAAATAGGGTGTATGTGATAAGAGCTCCTGCACTAAGTTGGACAAGCCTCACATCCCTCGATCTTGTTTATTTGTACACCATGGTGAGGTCGGTACTATCTCCTTGACTATTATTGGTTTTTTTGTTTACGCATGATCACACTCATGTTTATCTTGGTTTTGAATGCCTCGATACTAGTGTACTCTTGCAACATTAATTGGAAATAATGTTTAGGTAATCTTGTCTTTTGTGCCCTCGTGCTTACGTTTGTTTCCTACATTTTATCTGATGAAAGTCATATTCATATTCTTATGGTTGCAGTGGCACTAGTAAGGATTGTATCGACTCTGATGTTCCAAAAATGCTCAATGATGATATTTATATGATGGGTCTCACAACCATGGCCTAGGGATTGAATCTAGCATAGGATTGCATTTTCATTCTAGTTTTGCATTGTGGCAGCAATTTGATGTTCACTTCATTGCACTCTCCTAGATTTGTACATTGAGGGGTTCTTCTTCATCATTATGGCTTCATCACTACTGCCCAAGTGTTCGATCCTCACTCTCAAAATCTCATCGATTGGGAATTGGGGCAATCTAACCTAGATATTGGAAGACTAAGCTTCATTCTAGAGATAGTCCTAAAATCTCTATTGACTATCTTTTGGGACAGGTATCAGGGTAATCTAACCCTGACTCCTGAAGGTTGAGCCTCATTCTAGGGACATTCTTGTGAAAGATATCAATCTAACTATTGTCTGGGAAATCTAACCTAGATATTCGGGGACTAAGCTTCATTCTGGAGATAGTCCCAAAATCTATCTTGACTATCTTTTTTATGGATAGGTATCAGGGCATTCTAACCCTAACTCCTGAAGGTTGAGCCTCATTCTAGGGATAGTCTTTGAAAGATGTCAATCTATTAGGTATCAGGGCATTCTAACCTGGATCCCTAAGGATCAAGCTTCATTCTGGAGATGACCCTCAAAAACTTTACTTGACCGGTGTCTCAGAAACCTAACTTAGACTTCGGAGAGTCAAGCTCTATCCTAGAGATGGCTCTGAAATCTTCATCAATCGATCTTTGCATTATCAATCTTCAAAATCTATTCTTCTATGCTTTAGGCATCAGACTATTCTTTGAATCAATGCATTTCTCGCACATCAATTCAAAGAGGGGCAAAATGTAACACCCCAAAATTGGCATCTTGCAACCCTAACCAATTTTGTTGCATTTGTCATTCTTCTGGATCATCAAAGTCCTATTGTACTAGGCAATTCTAATTTTTTACTGACTCTACTCGACCTAAGTGTCAAATATAGAAAATCCTAAATCTACATTAATCATACATTACATTTAATTCCTAAATATCTATCGGCTAAACAAACCCTATGATTGAATTAATTTAATTATAAATTCCTAGCACTTTAATTAAATTAAATTCACCCTTTTTAGCTAAAACACATAAAAAGGAATTAAATAATATTTAATTATTAAATAAATATCCTCATTTCAAAAATTGAATTTAATTATTCAAATAATTGAGAAAAATACATTTATGAGGTCATGCTTTATTTATTTAATTAAATATTCTCTCAAAAATCTTCTCTTCAGTTCAGAAATAGAAGTTTTGTATTAACTGTGCTTTAAACAGAAAGAAAACAGTTAAAATCATAAATACAATAGTTAAAATCAAAGAAAGAAAAACAGTTAAAACAAAGGGAAAACAATTTATTGTTTTCTTTTAAAGAAAGCTTTCTATTTTAAACAAGATTTTTTATCTGTTTTATTTCAAGAAGAAAACTTTCTATTCTGATCACATCTGAGTCTATAAAAGAACTCTCATTCCTCATTCAAAACCCCTGGAGAAAATATGCATTGTTAGAATACTGAATTGTTGCTACATTTTATCATCTAATTTCTAGTTAAAAGATTTTATTTGCAATAGAATAATTTCAATTTCTTAGAATAATTGCATTGAAATCATGTCTTAGATTAATCTTGCATCTTTCAATTGTTAGAATAATCTTGCATTTGCATTGCATTCATGGAGAAAAATCCTTCATTCTTAGATCGGTCTATGGTTGTGAGACTCTCGTTCTGAGAGCTATTCAAAACCCCATCTAGATAGAAGGCAACAGGTCAAATCATACAGGTATGCAGGATGAATAACTCATATTCACTTCTGTATGTGGCTGATGAACAAGGACTATGTTGAAGATTATGGTTGAATAACAAGGCCAATTTTACCACATACAGAACATAGTCACTTATATCTCATGAAAATGGAAATATTTGGAAGATCTTTTCGGTGAACATCTAGAGAATTGGGATTACAACAACATATCCAAAATTGAGCATGATCCAATTGTGGAATTGCAAGTTATGCCCCTACAATAAGACTATTTTTATGTCTCCTGCAAATTTGTGTTTGCAAAATCTTTATTTAATCTTTCCTCTGCATAATCATCTCATGATTTCTAGGATTCCTATCAGAATATTTGGCTTGTGAAACAAATTGTTACCAGCTTTTACTTCATTTCACATCAATGTGAATTCCTCAGAATATTATGTAACTTAGTCTGTTTGACTTTCAATTGCAAACTATTAGGAATAAGGTGTCTCAACCTTTGATAGTTCCTATTCTTATTCTTTGTTTTGTAAAATGTATTTTCTTGCAAATAATGTAATTAAGTGTTAGTGTACATGTCTAGTTGGCATGTTGATGTGTCACTCCACTTGATGTGTCGGCATCTTGAATTGTGTGTAAGGAGATCATGGCTGAAACGGTTATGACAGATTCCTATGACATGTAAGACCTATTTCTAGAAGATTCAATGATGGGTGAAGACATGCAAGGACATGTGGCAACTGATAAAGTTGAGTACTATACACTCTTCCAATCTTTGATCCCAACCGTTCCTATTTTCTCAGAGAATGGTAAAACCCTAATACGGCTATCTTTGGAAGTTTCCCTAAAAAGGAAAGCACATGATATAAGCATTTTTTAGGGTTACAAGAAAGGATACGAAAAGAGTGTATTGTTGGTATAATCTGGTGCTACTGGATTTGTCTATGTGTGTCGATTGTCTCCTGAAAGAACTTTCATTGCAAGTGTGTTGTAACCGTTGTGTTGAAGGTAATACATTATGTAGGTTTTGGAGTGTTGGGGTTTTTTACCGAAAGGTTTTCCCTAGGGTAAATCATTGTGTCATTCTCTATTTTCTATATGCATGATATGTGGCTGCAATATCATTGCTAAAGTAGTTTACGAATCTGAAATTGTAAGGATTTAAAATAATTTGCACAATACTTTCCTATAGAGATTAGTGTAGGAAGCTGTTTTCGCACCTGAGTTTCCTTACAAGTGGTATCAGAGCCTGATCAAATTTTGATCCTAGTTGTTGGGTAGGGTTTTTTGAGCTAATCTCAAGTTGAGTGGGAGTTTTTGTGCAGAGCATTCTGAATCTTATTTGTAGATTGAGATGGTAGGTTCCTCATACAGTAGAATGGAGGTGGAGAAATTTAATTGCACTAATTTTGAGTTGTGGAAACTCAAGATGGAAGACATGCTTGAAGACCACGATCTATGGGAGGCTACTTCACTTGCTATGAGACCTGCAGCGATATCTCAAGTGGATTGGGAGATCAAGGATCGGAAGGCTAAGGGTCTCATCAGACTCTGTCTAGTAGATGCCATTCTTCTGAATGTACTTGATGAGACTACTACAAATTCTTTGTGGACATGGCTTGGGTCTGTGTATCGGGCCAAATCTCTGGTGAATAATTTGTTTCTAAGAAAAAGGTTGTATTCTTTAAGAATGGAGGAAGGTGGATCCGTAACTGATCATCTCAACGCATTCAATTTATTGATTGCATAGTTGGCATCATCTGGTGCCAAGATCGAGGAGGAGGATCGATGTATGACCCTGCTTTGTTCCTTTCCAGATTCATGGGACCATCTTGTGATGGCTCTCAGAGGTACTATAGTCACATTCTGTATGCATGATGTGGTGTCTTCCCTGCTACTTGAGGAGATGTGAAGAAAGACTTCGGATTCGTCTAAGGAAGCCCTTGTTGTTCATCGGAGAACCAATGACAAAGGAAAGCAGAATAACAATAATTCAAAGAAGGGCAGATCCAAATCCCATGGGAGTTCTAAAACGCCTAGAAATTCCAAGGCAAAATTTTGGAATTGTGATAAATTTGGGCACTTCCGAAGGGATTGCAAAGAACTGAAGAAGAAGAAGAAAGGCTCAAATTCAGCTTCTAAAAAATCTCAAAAAGATGGAGATGCTTTTATTGAAGCTTTGGCAGCCCATGCATCTGACGATGTGTGGTTAGTAGACTCGGGTGCTTCTTTTCACATGACCTCTCATCGAAATTGGTTCTCAAAATATGAAGAGTTTGATAGTGGAAAGGTGTACTTGGGTGATGATTCTCACCTAAAGATAGTTGGACGTGGAAGGGTCACTATTAGATTTCCTGATGGACAAGTAAAGGGAATCAATAGAGCTATGCACATTCTAGGTTTGGCATGAAACCTATTATCTATAAGTATGCTGAATGATGTAGGTGTGAAAGTTGTCTTTTTGGAAGATGGATGCAAGATGATGAGAGGTTCTATGGTTCTCACTAAAGGTACTAGGAGAGGTATTTTGTTTCAGCTTGATGCATGCATTGCTCAGTGCAATAGTTCTTCTATTTCAAAGAAGAGAGTGGCTATCACTTCATCCCCACTATCTGAACAAGCAGTAAAGAAGACTGTGGCAATGCGTTCTGATGGCAGTGCAGTAAGTGTACCTAAGGGAGAAAACACTTTGGAAGGAAAGCTTCCTGCAAAAAATACAATGTTGTGGCATATGAGATTTGGCCACATTGGTGAGAAGGGTCTTAGGACCTTGAAAACTAAAAATCTCATCGAGGGGTAAATGATTGTAATCTCAAATTTGATTTCTGTGAACATTGTGTTTATGGTAAGCAAAATCGTGATCAGTTCTACTCTAGTTCTCACAAGTCTTCTGGTATTTTGGATCTTATTCATTCTGATGTATTTGGTCCTGTAAAATTTCCTTCTATCTCCAGTTCTATATATTTTTTATCTTTTATAGATGATTACAGTAGAAGGACTTGGATATATTTCCTAAAAAGTAAGACACAAGTTTTCAGTCGGTTCAAGGAATTTAAGGCTCTTGTGGAGAATCAGACTGGTAAAAGAATCAAGTGTGTGAGAATTGATAATGGTGGTGAGTTTTTTTCCATAGAGTTTGAATAGTTCTTTAAAGAACAAGGAATTGAGAGACATAAGACAAGTCCTTACACCCCACAGCAAAATGGAGTTGCAGAGAGAATGAACATGACACTAATGGAGAAGGCTAGGAGTATGCTTAGTGGAGCTGGTTTAGAACAAAGGTTTTGGGCCGAAGCTCTGGCCACTTCTTGCTATCTGGTTAACAGATCTCCTACATCAGCTCTTTTTGGTAAGACACCCATGGAGGTGTGGTTTGGTAAGAAGCCTTCAATTAGACATCTTCATGTTTTTGGTTGTGAAGCTTATGCACATATTCCAAAGGAGAAAAGATCTAAGTTGGAAAACAAAGTTGTCAAATGTATTTTCATTGGATATAGTGTTGGTGTGAAAGGATACAAGCTTTGGGATCCTGTGACTAGTAAGGTGTTTCATAGTAGAAATTTTATTTTCAGAGAGCTAACATCTTCTCCTGTTGTGCTGCAACCAGTTGAAAAAGAAAAGGAAAAAGATGTTGTTCAGTTTCCTCCTACCCCTGAGAAGACTGAACAGAGAGACCATGTTGGGTCTAATGATGAGGAGAGCTCTAACAGCTTTGATAGTTCAGAAGAAGAGGAAGAACAACCTCAACCTCAGCCATTGAGGAGATCCATGAGAGAAAGAAAGAAACCAGAAAGGTTTGGTTATTCTATGTTAGATTCTAGTTGTGCTTTTGCTTTGATTACTAATACTGATGAGCCTAGATCTGTGAAAGAGGCTTTGGGCATGGAAGATGCAGGTTCCTAGATTGAGGCTATGGATGATGAGATGGCTTCATTGGAGAAAAATAAAACTTGGGACCTTGTACCTTTGCCTAAAGGGAGAAAGTTTGTTGGCTGTAAATGGGTGTTTAAGAACAAATTATGTGCAAATGGAAGTGTTGAAAGGTAAAAAGCTAGATTGGTTGCAAAGGGGTATTCACAGGTAGAGGGAATAGATTATGGTGAAATATTATCTCCTATTGAAAAGTTGACATCCATTAGATTTATGTTATCTCTTGCAACATCATATGATTTAGAGATAGAACAGATGGATGTGAAGACAACTTTCCTTCATGGTGATTTGGAGGAAGAAATTTATATGTCGCAGCCTGAGCACTACATTGTTAAAGGTAAAGAATCCTTAGTTTGCAAATTAAAGAAATCTCTATATAGTTTGAAGCAATCTACTAGGATGTGGTGCCTTAAGTTTGATGCCTTTGTGTTGTCAATTGGATTTGTAAGATCAAAATCAGATCATTATGTTTATTTCAGAGTTGAAAATGATCGCCTTCTTATTGTTGCATTATATGTTGATGATATGTTGTTGTTTGGGAAGGGTAAGGGTATGATTTCTGATTTTAAATCTTAGTTATCAGCACAGTTTGAGATGAAAGATCTTGGGGCAGCAAGGTACATCTTGGGTATGGAAATTAGTAGAGATAGGTCTAACAGAAAACTTTAGTTGAGTTAGAGTAAGTATGTGAAATCTGTGTTGGACAGGTTTAGCATGGCAGATTGTAGACCACTATGTGTTCCTGTTTCAGTGGGAACAAAGTTATCTATAGATGATTGTCAAAAATATCCTAGTGAGGTGGAGGACATGGGTAGAGTACCTTATGCTAGTGCAGTTGGAAGTCTTATGTATGCTATGGTCTGTACTAGACCAGACATTGCCCAAGAAGTGGGAATCCTGAGTCAGTTTATGGCTAACCCTGGACGGGTACATTGGGATGCAGCTAAGCGAGTATTCAAATATTTGAGGGGTACATCAGATTACTCCATATGTTACCATGGTAACTCTTTTGGATCTTTGCATTTAGTTTGTATTCATGGGTTTGTGGATTCAGATTGGGCAGGTGATATTAACAATAGGAGATCCACCAGTGCTTATGTGTTCACTATGTTTGGTGGTTCCATTAGTTGGATGAGTAAGCGACAACCTACGGTTTCTTTGTCCACTATAGAAGCTGAGTACATGGCTGCTACTCATGCTTGTAAGGAAGCCATTTGGCTTAGGAGATTGTGTTATGATGTTGGTGTTGATGCAGAATAGATTACTATTTGGTGTGACAGTCAGAGCGCTATTTTCCTTGTGAAGAATCCAACTTTTCATGCCAGAACAAAGCACATTGATGTGCAGTTTCACTTTGTGAGAGATATGGTGGAAGATGGAAAGCTAAATTTGGAGAAGGTAGATACTGTGAAGAATGTTGCAAATGCATTAATGAAACCAGTGGGCACTGCAAAGTTTAGACGGTGTTTGGAGTCTATGGGCCTTTTGGCCTATAGTGGTTAGTTCCTATTATGTTCCTATTTCTCTTACAAGGTGTTCGACAAGTGGGAGAATGTTAGGAATTGTTGGAAATAATCAAGACTAGCCAAGTTACTAAGAGGGGAGGGGTGAATCAGTAACTTTTAAAACTTTAAATCATTTCTGTACTTGTATATACTTGACCATTCATTTATCTAATCTACTGCAAGCATGAAAGTATAATCATTCATAACACATAAACACA
>MU225467.1:1496931-1510220 GCA_018584345.1 Thuja plicata | reverse complement strand
TGAACTGTTCATATGCTCGGTGACCACTGTTCTGCTCGGTTTGAACTGTTTAACCGCTGAGCATTACAAGGTGATTACTGAATGCTCGGTATAAGTTGTGGACTTAGTGATGAGCTCGGTAAGCATTGAGAATCGAATAAGTGTTTTCACTGATGACAAATATAACATAATTCCAACAAGGAATAAGGTGTCTCAACCTTGTATAGTTCATATTCTTATTATTTGTTTTGTAAAATGTATTTTCTTGCAAATAATCTAATTAAGTTAGAGTGTACATGTCTAGTTGGCATGTTGATGTGTCACTCCACTTGATGTGTCAGCATCTTGAATTGTGTGTAAGGAGATTATGGCTGAAACGGTTATGAAGGATTCCTATGACATGTAATAGTTATTTCTAGAAGATAGAATGATGGGTGAAGACATGCAATGACATGTGGCAACTGATAAAGTTGAGTACTGTACACTCTTCCAATCCTTGATCCCAATTGTTCCTATTTTCTCAGAGAATGGTAAAACCCTAATATGGCTTGTTATGCCCTGCATCCCCGTCCTACATTTTATGTGCAAAATGTTGGGTTCCCCTTTTTTTTTTTTTTTCTTTTTGCCCTTGCCTTGTCTCTTTCTTTGTCTTCTTTTATTTTCCTTCTCCAGGGTTTTCTTCCCCGCAGTTGTGCTTTTTTTTGTTGGTTTCTCGTGCCTCTAGGGCCCCAGTCCCAGAGTTGGTTGTCCTTTGTCGAGAGCCAGATTTCAGACTTCGGGATTCTTCGCCATGATGTTCTCTTTCCTTAAGATGATATCGTCACAGGGAATCCCCGGGCCCAGAGTCCGGAAGTCTGTCTTTCTGAAGTTTGCGGATGGGAAGGTGGCTTTCTTTTTACCATGGGTATAAATAGAAGTTACCTATCATTTCACATTTACCGTGATTAAACACTCAAGCAATCAGAGCGATTTCAAAGCGATTTGTAGCAATTTAGCGATAATCAAGTGCTAATCATTTCTAGCATTTTCGAGCGATTGTGAGTGGTTTGTGGTGGCAGTTTGTGATCATTTGGTAGTTGGAGCTATTCTAGAGCTTCCGCGGAGGCTTCTTTTCCTTTCCTTTCTACATTTTTAGGTTGGTGCCTCCTCTCCCTTTAGCTTTCCTTCTGTCTGGTGTCATTGGTTTTGTGTTGCCTTTGCCTTTTTGTTTGTTCATCTTTCATTTCTTTTTGGTTTACCGCCCGTTGGTGGGTCAACTTTGTCAGAGGGTTGTTTTCCCTCTATGCAGGTGTAATCTAGTCTGTATATAGTGTAGGAAGTTGTAGATATTCTGTGCTTTGCCTGGTTTCTTATAGATATTTGTTCTGTGGTGTATATATGTATAAATTCAATGTATATTTATTATATATACCTCTGATCTACATGTATATATCCTTCAGCTCTGATGTATATCATATGCGTATCATGTTGGGTAGCTTAGCAAGCTCATCGTGCTGCCTATGTCACTAGTTTTCATTCGCAAGCTCGTTCTAAGAAGAATACCACCTATTTGAAACTTGGCTCTCGGCCAGTTTCAAATAGGTTTTCTCTCTCCTCCATAAAATAGCCTGACCTTCATTTATGACCCATGCACAAATTTAAATTTTTCCAAGTGGCCTTCACTTTTCACGCATTCAGATAGTTGGCTCCACTGTCATCACCATAACTCCCATTTATTACTCACCCATATGGCGCCCATGTGGGTCTGACGGTTTACCTTTTGTACACTTCTACCAATGGTCACTCCCTCAGGCTCTAGGTCTCCTGCCATCATCCATCCCGTGTCCTTCTTACCAAATGTGATAAAATTCCCAGACCCAGATGGTTAATCAAATTCCTAAGTTCACGATATGTACATATATGTTGTCCGGAGTTTTGGATGAAACTAAATTTTTAGGGGAAGCGAACATCGCAATGGTAAGATCTCTAGACCCCAAAGTATTTATTTATTAATGCGTTCTGATGGTCGCTTTGCCTTGCAGATTTCTAGAGTAGTACTTTCAAACATGTCTGAAGCATCTGCATCCTCACCACCTGGAAGTCCAGAACTACCTTCCATGGCAAGTACCAGGGCGGCAGTAAGATCCAAAATGGAGAAGGCTCTGGAAAAGATGCCTTTGAGCCTAAAATACATAAAGGATGGAGTCATCGTGGGCTCAAAGATTGAGTCCAAGGTCTAGCTTATTGCTGACACTAGCATCGAAACATGGCCAGAAATGTAGGCCTTGGTCAAAGTTATGTACATTCAGCGACAGGCTGGAGATCCTTTGGCCATTCAAATTGGAAACTCTGAGATTCTCAAGGCGGCTTGTTTCTTATGCTCTATGCAGTCACCAAAGCTTATTCTCACACTTTCAGTGCACTACAACACATCTGTCTGGGCTGTTATGCTCGTAGCCCTGAAACCAACAGGGTACCCTACTCCCTTGGTGTCCCTCGATCCTGATACCTTCTAGAGGGGCTTGGGGATTCCCCAATTTGACAAACTGACCGTGGTCACCTGGTTAGATGCCTTGGCCCAATTCACTCAGTTGGAGGATGCGGCCTGTATATACATGAACAATCATTGGTTAAAGACACCGAAGAGGGATCCCAGGAGGATGAAGCTGGAAATCCCTAGGGCCGAATTCAAAGTAAGCATCTAAATGGGGATGATAGCCTTATGCTAAGTCTTTGGACAACAACATGCCTGGGAATTCTCCAGATGGATGTACTACTTTCTGCTAGGTATCAGCATGGGTGAGGAGTATTTTGACTGGGCTGCCATAATCTCCAACCATGTGGACTCACAATTCCTCCAACTGGCCAAGAAGAAGAAGTTTTATATGACTTCTTATATCCTCTGGGCCCTAGCACAAAAACGGCCCCATACCAATGGGTTACTTACAGAGGGTGTGCTCAAAATTAGCCTGGGACAAAAGGCCCCTTGGGACCACTTCCCACAAGTATAATGGGAGGCCAGCTTCCCCAGGTTTTGCCGAGTAAACGATGCCTTCGTTTACTACCACCTACTCACACCCACCCGGGATGCAGGATACCACCTGTCCACAGAGGAAATGAATTTGGTCTAGAGTTACAGACATTATTATATACAATTTCAGCAACATACTTATATTAGGGTGACCGGCTTCTCCGAGAAACCCTACTTGTTGCCCAAACACTGCGGGGACAAGATAGTGCTCCTAGAATATTGTAGGCAGATAATGGAGCTGCATGCCTTCTATGCCCTGAAGAAGGTAACTAATATTCCATTCCTGATCACTTGTGAGAATTATTCATGCAGTCTGGCCATCACCAAAGAAGCGGACAATGAACTAAAAAGCTATAACTTGGCAGAATTCTACTTAGCGCGGAAGCATTTTGATCCGCATGGCAAGATTGCACTGGCACTTCCCCAGGCATCAGAGCCCCACCAATATCATATGGAGGATTTCTAGGAGGATTGCCAGGATGATGTGGATGTCTGTGGGTGGAATTTTGTCAGGATGACCATAGGGATGATGGAGAGATTGAAGCTCTAGAGATTCTCAGAGGACTTTTTAGATACCGGCTCCACAGTCAATCCCTAGTACAAGGAAAAGGGGATCGATAAGTTGGCCCTTCCACCAGTGAACTAGGATGTGCAGGAAGGGCCCACAATAAAAGAGTTTACTCACAAATTTGTTGAATGCAGCCACCTCTACTTCAAAAAGGTGTTCCCCGAAAGTGTCCGCCAGGCGACCCAGCCGGTACCCAAGTTAACTACAGGGGTCAGGACTTCCTCACAAAGAGTAGATAAAGGAAAAGGGGTAGACACAACTCCCACTATGCAGGAATTCCCTATTAAAGAGAAAATAAGGCAATCGGTAGCAGCCTCCTAGCAAATGAAGGAGAAGCTTATCACACGACTGGCTACCCCAGTGCTCATCACCGGGCCAATTTGTCCTTCATCCTCCCCTTCACTAGCAGCCTTGATGGTTAAGGAAATAGGGGTGGATCTGGTGGAGCAAGTAGTAGTAAGGGATGCGGGCCCACCCTTGATTACCTGGAGAAGGAGGAGGCTTGACCTGAAGCCCAAGAAGGTGCCAGAGTTGGGGATGCCCCAGAATCCACAAGTTGAGATCCTTTCTTCCGACTCCCTGGAGTTAGAGAAGGAAGAAGAACCTACCGATGTCCCAGCCAACCCTCCTCTGCAGGATGGGTTTGATGATGTTTTTGCAACTGACAAGTTTGGTAACTTATAAGGGGACATCAAGCAGACAGAAGAAGTCCTAGCAGAAGGGGAAGCTAAGGAACAAAGACCTGCACAAGAGTAGGAGGAACAAATGGAGGAGGAGAAGATAGAGCAGGAGATCGCCTCCAAATTTCTAGAGATTCAAGATACAGGGGTGGACCAGCAAAAGCAGAGCAAACAAGCAGCATCCGCTGAGGGAACCAGACCTAAGGGAGAAATCGTAACCTCAGTCACCATGTTCCAAGTACCACTCCTCAGAGCAACCTTTGGACAGGTAATAACCATGGCACAAATGCTAAATCTTGGCCTGGTACCTCCCCTATTACCAAAGGATATATCAGAAGAAGAGATCCTGGCGACAGAGGCTGAAGAGCAAGAAGAACAACAAGAGGACACCCCCAGGACAACCAATGAAGGCCCCGACAAAGCTGAAGACACAGAGGACAAGGCAGAAGAGATAAACGTCATCAAGGGAAATTTTTCTGATGAAGCCCAAGATAAAGAGAAAGGGGTGGGTGAGACTCACACCACTAAGGAGGAATAGCAACAGGACACCAAGGAAGAACTAAAAGAATAGACTTTGGAAAATAAGCCACCCCTACCGCCTTAGTGGTTAGTTGAAAGCAAGAAGAGAAAAGAACCATCCACCCCTAGAGCTCACCTCTGCCTAGCCAAAATGATGGCTTAGGTCCAGGGCCCGCCAATGGCCAAGAAAGCCCGAGCGGTTCATACTCTTCGAACCAGGCCGGGAGGAGAAACATTTGCCATTGTTGCAAAACCTCCCCCAAACACCGATGAGGTGGCGGCTGAGGCTGGAGATTATGATATCACAGAGATATCACTGGGAAAAAGAGGTAAAAAGGGTGAAGTGAACCTATTAAAAGAGGCAACCATAGCGGTGGAGGCCCGATACGAAAAGGAGGCCCAAAGGCTCAAAGTGAAAAAAGAAAAGACAGTGAACCTTATGGGACTGCTTACTGAGCTGGCCAAGCCTATTAGTGCCATTCCTTTGGAGGCCTCCACGTCTGATGTGCCATTACCATAGAGTGGCATTGACTTCATGCGAGCAATGAAGAAGAAGGCCCAAGCAGTCGATGAGTGGGTCGCTCTGCAAATAGGAAACACCCGGCGTTTCCTAATATCCACCCTCCCAGATTTATATGTGGCATGAAAATTTTTTTATCAAGCAGAGACTATCCTTAATATATGGGAGGGTGACATGGAAAACTATGAGGCATGGAAGGTAGAACTGGAGGAACTCCTCAGCCTTGGGGAAGAGATGGTCTCCAAATCTAGGATTTTGGGAGAAGAATCATTTGACTTTGTGAGGACCCAACACTCTAGACTTGACCTCACATTGGAGGTACTCAAGCAACTAGTAAGGGCTCTGCATGATAAAGTCAACACAGTGTAGTATTTTTGAGATATGTACAAGGCATTTTTCGCAAAGGTCTCAGGAGCTGACCCATTTAGCATTGACACATGCACTCCAGAGGAATATGTTTTGGGTAAGTTTGATGAATTGATGGAGTCCAAATATCAATCCCCGGAGGGACTAGATGGGACTCAAATGACAGGGCTAACTAGCATGGTCCTTAGTGGTCATGATGCAGAAAAAATGGCTGATGAGTTCAAGAATAATGTTCCGGGGCTAGGGGAACAAATTGAGGTGGCTAAGTATCGGCAGTCCAGCCTTAGAGAAATTGACGAGGATGGAATCTCCCACCTTCTCCAAACCTTCAATGACAATAAGAAACAATAAAGTTTCTCCGGGGGCTGGACAAAACCCAAGTATTTTGTATTTTTTATTCTTTCAGAATGTAAGTTCCTGGATCCCAGAATCTCGGATCCTAAATTTTGTATTCTTTCAAGCAATCCATGTCCTGGTCCCCCAGGCTGACTGGTCACTTTCAGAAGTGGTTAATGGAGACTGTCAGAGGATAGTTGGCTACATCGAGGAACATCGGATCAATAGTTGGTTTTCTGATAGATGGTCTTCTCGAGGCACCACTTTAGATGTACACCTGACACATTGGAGACCAGGCACTACATTTCCCATTTATGAGGCATGTAGCCTTGATCCCTAGGGATCTGATTTCTTCCTTCTCTTTCCTGGCTCTCTTCTCAAAGCTGATTCTTCCACTCTACCTTCTTGTCTTATTCATCTGACATGTCAGGCCTATTCTGTCTCAAGGTCTTTTGTAGGGTGGCGCAGGTAGTACCGGCCCCTGGATATTATATTTTATTGTAGTGTAATGTAAAATAGGGTTAGGGTTAGGGTTAAATGAAAATGTGTATAAATGGTAAGTCTGGCCCTTTTCCAAGGGTCGGCAAAATTGATGATTTTGCTGTCCATAGTAATAGAAAAGTTGTATTTTTATTTCAGTTGCAGAGCTCAATGCTCCATTATTTAACCTTCCAATAGTTAGATGCTCCCCTGGAGCTGCCATTGTATCACGCACCAGTGTTTTCTGGAAGAAATATTAATGAAGAAGGGAGAGTTCTTTGCAATGATGTTGTTGGCATTCAAACTTCTGAGTTAATGGTATTTTATGTTTTATGTTCCTTATGTCTTTTGCTCTAATATTTTAAGTAGCTTAATGACCTCTTTTCCCTTGCTACTGACAAAATATGAACTGATGGTTGTGTATTTCTTCGGTATTTAGTGTAGTATATCAGAGCATTATCGATGTTTTGAATGTTTAAACATAACTATAGATAGATGAAGTAATTTTGACCCTGCAGGATCTTTTTTAGTTTATTTGCTAAGTGTAGAATGCTTAGAGAAAACTCACCTTCCTGAATCCCTGGAGAGAATGAGTTGAAGAAACCATCTATCCCCCTCGAAAATAGTCAATTCTCCCAACTGAGCCCCGCACCGTCATGACCTGACACCCAGGTGCTTGGAGGCCCAGGGAATCTAACTTCCCCAGATAGCCTTTGTAGGAAGAGTTGACTGGTACCCCCGGTACCCGGTGAAAACTTATGACTGTTGGCAGACTCGGTAAGTAAAACCCTGTCAACACAGCTATCTTTGGAAGTTGCCCCAAAAAGGAAAGCGCATGATATAAGCATTTTTTAGGGTTACAGGAAAGGATACAAAAAGAGTGTATTGTTGGTTTAATCTAGTGCTACTAGATTTTTTTGTGTGTGTCAATTGTCTCCTGAAAGAACTTGCATTGCAAGTGTGTTGTAACCGTTGTGTTGAAGATAATACATTGTGCAGGTTTTGGAGTGTTGGGATTTTTTACTGAAAGGTTTTCCCTAGGGTAAATCATTGTGTCATTCTCTATTTTTTGTATGCATGGTATGTGGCTGCAATATCATTGTTAAAGTAGTTAAAAAATCTAAAATTGTAAGGATTTAAAAGAATTTGCACAATACTTTCCTATAGAGATTAGTGTAGGAAGCTGTTTCTGCACCTGAGTTTCCTTACACAAACAATCGAACAACTTTAATAACTCTATTTCTTTTTTGGGTTTGACCATGCTGGCATTCTATCAAGCATTTCAAATTGATGAAATGGAGGTCATTTTTTTTCATTCTCATGCTCTTTATTGGGCCCCTCGAAGACAATACCAAGTTCATCTGTAAATGACACTTAACATTATCAATGCAGAATTTTGAATCATTATGTGCTGCTTTGAACCACTATGAACAAACTAGTTGGTTGCAACTTCATGCTTTGAGTCTGCATTTTATATCCATCATACCTGAACTTTGAAATGAACTATTAATTCTATTTTTAGAACCTTTTAACTTTGAATTAAGAATCTGGATGGGCCAATCTACATTTTGAATCTTGAGCCAATGAAACGTGGGATTTAAACTTGACCTCTGAATCTCTAAACCTCTGCACTGAACTTGGTTTTATTTGAACTCAATGAACATGTCATCCTTTTGAACCTTCTAAACAGGTTGAACCTATTTGAAACATTTTGAACACTGTTCAGAGTGGTTCAACAAAGTGAACTTGTGCTTCAAACCTGAATTCTGAATCTCTGAACCTCTACACTGAACATGGCTGAATTTGAACATACCAATACTCAAAATGAAAATCAGAGATAGAAATATTGATTTTAAAATTTTAAATGAGGTGTCCACATGAGGGTTAACAAACTGATACAAAAAAACTGATATAATAGTGTGTCAATCATAGTAACCGATACAATCAAAAGTTATAATATGAGCATATTCACATAAATGCCAATCATTAATGACAAAACCATTTGAAAGCATCAACTTCATATTATAACAAACTGACATCAAATAATAAATTTGGTTTAGTATACATCAAGTAAATGAGACTCCCAAAAATCTTTCTATAAAGAGTTGCATCAACTTCACGTGAATTTTAGAAGCGTAAGAGTTGCAAAACTTTCTCCATAACAGTGGCCATAGGTTTACAACCATATATGAAAAATTATTCTATGAGTGTCTTTGTATATTTCATTTGGAAGATAAAAATATAATGCTCCTACCATATCTCCAAGCCAAGGAAATAGTAAACTAGCCCCAAATATATCATATCATAATAGGATTTCTTTAGATCATTATTGATAGTATCAGTGAGATTTACTAAGCTCCCCATGATAAAAGATCATCCATATACAATACAAGAATGATAATATTGGTCCCAACCTTCTTTATAGAAAAAGTAGGATATGAGGAGATACAGATAAAACCATGTTTCAAAATATGCCCATCTATTTTGATGTACCATGCCTAACTAGCTTTTTTAATCCCATATAGTGACTTGATCAGATGACATGCCTTGTGAGGATTATGATCATAGATGAATTCATTGGATCGGATAGTGTAAATTTCTTCTTCAAGACTACCATTCAAGAAAGCACTTTTGACATCCATTTGAGGAAGACTTCATCATTTGGGTGCAACTAATGTACACAAAATTTGGATGGTTTTTAGCTTTTTAGTGCGTGCAAAGGTGTAATGTCCCCACTAGGGAACCCATAAGGATTAGGTCTGAAGTACAAAGATAGCAACTATTTAAAAAAAAAGGCCATTACTAAGAACTATTTTATCAATCATGAATATGAACATGTCCTCAAAGGTTCCCCTTATTGATTGTCATAAATATGAAAACCACTGATTCTATTATCTACCTTAATGAATTCATTTCCTTTCCTAATTTTCATCGTATTTAGATTTTAGAATGGAGGCATAAATAAATAAATGATACTTCTAAACAAATTTACACTTTCCTTTAATTTATTTTCCAATTAACCTTGCCTACACATAATTCACTTGTATTTTGAAAACATAAATAATTCTTACTTTCATTTTCCATTTCAAGATTCAAGAGAGATAGGATATAAGATACACAATCACATTCCTTTATTACAAATTTCTGATTTCCAAATAAGCATTTCCCTTGATGTCCCTAAAGTTACCCTTTCCAAATTATATTTCTCTTTCTTTAATCTTCAATACAATTACATCAAATTTCCCATGGGCTTGCAATAGATCTCTACATCTTGATTTACAATAGATAGGAGTACAAGAAACTTTTAAAGGAAATCTCCATCACTGAATAAATCTGAATCCTAGCCAAGGCGCAAACCATGAACAATACCTCGAAGATATTTTCCACCCAACCATGTGAAACTTGTGAATTTCTACCCCCCGTGCTAGGAGATATAACCAAATTACTCTCAAGGCCTAAGGCAATCTAAGGAACAAGAATGATGTAATAAAATACCAAAAGAGAATAAAAAAACATAATCAACAAAGCACAACCATACTATGCACCAAAGGTTTAGGTTCTAGAATACCGCCTAGGTGAGTGTCTTCACACAGATTATGCATTGGGATTGTCCCTGGAAACCATGTAACAACGGTCCCCTCTCAAGGTATAAGGATCTACCCTAGCAGTTACCCATGGTACCAGTACTCCAACAGGCCTATGTGGACTTAACCATTAAATATATATCTTTTTTTATCTTTTGAAACCCCCCTCCCAAGTTAATTTTATTTTATCACTTGTTTGTATAAACTCACCCATAGGATTCCCCAACAACCAATTTGGGTTCCAAAACATATGGTGAGTGACTCACCTATGGTATCTAGTTCCCTACCCCAAAAACATACCAAAAGAAGAGAAAACATTTCAAATGGTTTCATTCATATGTAAAATAAACTCTCATGTATACTCAGACCCTCAAGATGATACCTAATCCTTAACCATGAGAAATATAAGGAATATAACAAGGATGTCATAAACAAGACTTATAGATACACTCTAGTGTGCTTGCACTTTCTTAATTAGGACCCTCACCTCTAGGATCTTCCAAGCCCTTCCACAAACTAGTTTAGGAATTCTTCAATTCCTCCTCACAAGGTGGCAACCTTTAGTGCTTCACTAGGGTAACTATCTTTGATGTTGTGCTCACTACTAAAATCCCTTAGGAATCCATCAAAAATATTTTTCTTTCTTAATTGATTTGATAGTGTTTGTAGGTGCTCCAATTTCTTTCTAAACCTTCTACAAACTCATCTTGATCCCTTTAGCTATGGGTATCAAAGTCTTTTTTATCGATTTCAATATTCTTGGACTAATTTTTCTATTAGACCTATTAGGTATATTTGGATTAATTCACTAGTTTTTTCCCAATCTTGGAAAACTTTCTGAAATGAACCAATGAAAAAGTATTGGATTTAGATACCCTTTATGGAATTATTCAATATTTTTTAGGTCTCCCTTCTCCAAGTTATCTGTACATGTGATTCCTACAATTAAGGGCTTCTAGGGCTAATACGTTGTCTAAGAACAAGTCATGTTTTTCAATCTTTAAAATGTATTTAAATAGATTGGCTATTTTCCAAAAATCCTAAAGGTTATCTGCACAACTCCAATAACACCTTCCAACCTCCTAGATTCATAACCACATTCAAACTCCTGCAATCAAACACCAATTTTCAACTACAAACACCTAGTCATGTTGCTCTGGACTCGCCTAGGGCTTACTTGCAAAAATATAAAATGCAACTTCCTGGCCTCCACCAAGCATATTTACACTATACAAAGGCTCCCCTATCATTTACCAAAGGCTTGCGATGATTCCATGGTATGGTTTCATGTGGGAGCCATTTATTTATAATGGAGTCCTAGAGAGTCCAGTGACTGGCTTCCTTACAAAATTATTTACAAAACTTCCCCAATGCAAAGTAAAGAACTTCAAACCTATGAAAAATGAAATAAAAAAACACTAAATACAAAAATACCACAAAAGAGAGTGGATTAAATCCATTAAAAGGTACTTGCAATGAAAAATGTACAAACTGTCCAGAAAACCAGAGATATAGTGCAAAGAAACTTATCTTGTATTTTTCAAAAAAAAAATTATGACCTTAGGATTTGGGCTCAGAGATTTTATACCTTCTCCTCATAGGTTTAGGTGGCTTGGATAGTGAACATGCCCTAAAATATTAATTTTTTCTTGATTTGGACAATGTTGTCATGCAACTTTGCAAAGTTGCAAATGTTGTCATGATAACATTTTGACAATTTTTCCAAATTCAATGCTAGTCTATCCTAATGACCTCCATTCCTCATAAAATGATGGATTAACATATTTGAAGCCATTTTAGGCTCAATTAAACACTTTCCTAATCTTTTTAGGTATTTTTAGCCCAAATTCTAATATCAAGCCTCAAAAGTAAACTAAAGCCAAAACAACTACTCAAAAGAAAAAACACTCTAGATTAGATTAAGTCTAACCTAGACCCTCTAAACACACACACAAATACCTTCTAAGGTCTCCCAAAACACCTCTGACCTAGCTAGGTTCAGGACAAACCAAAACTAGGATAGGACCTTAGCAAAGTCCTAGGTGTTCCTGCACCAAAGACATACTAAGAACAACTTATTGTTGTACCATATGCAATATATTGAAATTTCAAATAGGAACAAGGAAGTAGACAGAGAACAAGATCAAACAAGAAGGCACAAACCAAAAAATAAAATAAAATAAATTGACAAAACATTTCCAAAATCAGCATAAACATAAGGTGAAAAGAACCATTTGCAGAACTTCCTGAAACATCCTAAATAAACATACCTAAACTCCCTAAACTTCCATGAAACCTAAATACACAAAGGAAAGTATCCTATACATTCGCAAAGAAAATATAACCTTCCAAGAGAGAGTTAAAGGAAATTATACCATCATCTAAAATCATTCTTCCTGAATAAATCAATACATTATTCCCCATCTTTAAGAAAATTCCCACCACATAAACTTTCAGGAAATGAATATCAAACATGATTAAACACACACACACACACACACACACACACACACACACACAAGGAGTATTTCTCTACTATTCTGGATCTTACCTGGGGTCCTGTGCAGAAACCTTTCCACAGTAGAGAAACATCTTCTTCTCGTAAAGACCAACACCTTCTTCAAAATTTCGGATGTCTGCTCTCCTTCTAAGTAATATTTTTGAGTTTTTCCTGAGATAAAACTCCTCCTTCCTCACAGAGAAATCCTAACTCCAACTATATCATACTTCTAAATTTTCTTCTTGGAAATGATTATCAAATTTTCTCCTCAAAAAATTCCCAACCCTCACACCTCTGAATATTAAAATCCAACCATATAGTTTGAGGAGTTTCTTTACGGGAAGCAACAACTCCAACTACTATAGTTGGTTCAAAAACTTTAAAACAATTCCCGAAAGCATTAACTAAAGGTTTTATTTATATTTATTTACTTATTCAACTCACCAAGACCATAAAAGAACAAAGGTGAAAAGAATCCTCAAGGAATTCACATATCCCAATGGAAACTAACTAGCCTACCTCCTAGGAGGTCTCAAGTTCAAAACTCCTAGGTAAGCTAGTTCTACTTATTGAGTGATTATTACTTTATTATATTTTATTTTTCAATTACATCATTAATTTTGCAAGCATAAAGATACATCGATACATAAAAACACATTTCTATATATATATACACATACATGTATACATACATATATATATATACATATATATATGTATATATATATATATACATACATATATATA